>QZLH01000906.1:37311-52653 GCA_003833135.1 Oehlia diaphana | reverse complement strand
AAAATTTTAATACTGGATTAACAGCTAAAAAAAGAGTGGGAAAGAATTCCATCCGAAACTTACATTAGCTTAATTGAGAGCATGCCACGCTGAATTGAAGCATGCATTAAAAACAATGGATGGCCAACTAAATATTAATTATTATTAATAAAATATGATCTTTATTGGTTGAACGGATACTTTTGGAAGGGTAGTGTAAGTATTAATTAGCAATAAAATACTTATCGTTATTTTAATAGTGATTATTTATTTTTATATTTGGTTTTTAAATTCTAATTTTTATTTTTTATAGATGAGGATGAAATATATAATAATCCAAATCTTCGTTCAGAAGAACAAAATTATTTGGAACTTCCTGAAAGTAAATATAAGAATTACTCTTTTAAAAACGTATAATATATTTAAAAAAAAATCTTGAAAAATGGCACTAACTTAATATAAATTTTTAGATGTCCAAAGTAATTATAAAATGAAACAATACAAAAGTAAGAAGAGAAATATTATACTGATGTTGATGGTATGTTAAAGAATTATCATGATTATTTTATTAAATTTATTTTAAATTTTGATTTATATTTGGTAGCTGATGATGGAATATATATTCATTCAGAAAAACAAAATGAATTGAAACTTCCTCCCTGTAAAAAATCTGATCCGTGTTTTATCTTTCCATGTTTTTCCGTGAATGTATCATTTTCACGGAATTTTTACGGAATACACGGAGAAATAATGGAAATAATCGGATAAAAATTTTTTATAGGGCCTAAATGCAAGGATAACAAAAAACATGTCTTAAAATTACTTCAGCGTTTCAAAACATGTTTTGCGTGTTTTAAAAAATGTTTTAAACCTTTAGCAAATAACTTTATTTTTAAATTGTAAATTATTTAAATACTAAGCTAGAGTAGTAAGAAGAGATTTCTTTCAAAATTCTTAGTTTGTAATTTAAATAATTATTTTCATATCATATCATATTAAATATTAATAAATTATAATAAATAAATTATTATAATTTTGAAATTTAAGCCAAAACTTGAATAATTATATATATAGACAAATGAAAAATGGAAAAATGGAAAAATGAAAATGAAAATGTCGATAGTAAAATAATAAAGCACGCTCAATTCTCTGTCGAACTATGAAATAGTAAATAACATTATCAAATTCACTTCAGTATTAAGAGGAAAGAAATTTTATGAAGTGTGTAATGATAAATGATAACCAACTAGCCGCTGTAATTTATCTAGGAGAAAGACCAGAAATTCTGATGCATACTCCAAATTTATTAGTAGTATGATTAATTAAAATGTGTTTGGGTACAAACCCCTCTAGCAGCACTTCGAAGCCAAGGAATTAAAAGACTTACTAGTAACTCAATAGTGGAATAGAATGATATACAAAATGATAAAGAGACTGAAATTCACGCTCAATGTAAAGCTAATGATGAAGTAACTAGAAATTCTACTATGTTAGTCATTTTGAAGCTGTTTATCATAGTAGATTATTAGGATCACAGTACGATTTCCTGAATGCCTTTTCCCTGAACATATCTTTTCCCGAAGTCATTTGCCTGAATGCCAAATTTCCGAATGAAGAAATATACAATTTCCGAATCCTTATTTCCCGAATCCCATTTCCTGAAGTCTAATTTCCCGAATCCTACTAAATCCCAATATCCTGAATCCCAATATCCCGAATTCAAAATATTCTTAATTCTAATATTCCGAATTCCAATACTCCGAATGGACATTTATCAAGTAAATATAGTTAATTTGCATTTATGGAGAAAAAGATTTAGTACAGGTACAAATTTCAAACAGATATTTTGACTGAATAATAAAATATGCTCGCTTTTGCATTATTTATTATTTTAAGTATTTGTTTTATACAAGTTAGTTTATTAGATATTATATTTATATACATTATATATAATTTATTGATTAGTATACTAAATAAAATAAAGGTTGAGTTAATGAAATTAATAATTCAGAATTATGATGTAAAATTATACAAAATAATATTAATTCAGTAAAATGTCCATTCAGAATATCGGGGTTAATGATATTGGAGTTTGGGATAAAATAATTCAGGATAAAAGAATTCGGGAAATTGGGTGTTTCATATATTTCCAGAAATTGAGATTTGGGAAATTGGCATTTGGTAAAATGGAGTTTCAGGAATCAGGAAATGACCAATTTCTGGAAATAGGCATTCAGAAAATTGGATTCGGGAAAAGGTATATTCAGGAAAATGGTATTCATTAAATGGTCCGACAAGGGATTATTAGAATTTAATATTTACCTAGACCCAACAAAGCTAACATATTTTTTTTTTGCTTTTATAAAAGCATTTGTATTATATATTTCTATATATATTATTATAAATAGAGTATAGTTTAGTCTTCTTTATTATTTGAGATAGATATATTATTATGACAATTTACTGGTTAATTTGTTCTTTGTGTAAATTTTAAAGTCGGGTTGAGATTATTCAGTTTGTGATCACTGAATATTAATAGACGAAAGTATATTTGGCTTGTAATCATTTATGCACTGTAGTAAGTTTAGTAGAATGTAAGATACTACGTTAGTCTAAAGTCTTTATAATGTTTATAATGTTTAATTTACGAAAAATATATTTTTTTTGTTTTTCTCAGTCAGAAAATTATCACATTAAGTACAACACAAGCACATAGATTAAATATGTGATAAATTATTTGTGAAAAAAAAATTTTTTTTCATAACTTTTTAATAAAGCTACGTGATACGTGTATAAACACCCGGTGTAAATTAAGAAATTTTCTTATTATTTCGATAATTTAATGAAAAATTTTTAATAAATATAATTTTAATAGGAACATGCAGTATGTGTATTTTTGTCTGTTTTTCAATTTTACTTAAAGTTTGATTTGGGATGTCTATTTATCATTAAATGATCAGCATAGAAAATTTACTTTTTTGAAAACCCGTGTTTTGAACACCCAATAGAAATCGTCATAATATAAATAACCATATTATTATTTTTTTTTTAAAAAAAAAAGGATTTGCATTGCACATAAATTCATGTGGTACGTTGTATTTGGCTTATTTGGCTTAATGTAACGGTGAACAACATTCATATGAGTAGGTGTCAGAATACTTTTCCCATTCGTATAACTTTTTTTTATTTCAAAATAAAAATTAATAAAATCCTTTTCTAAGAAATTTGAAGCTTTTGTAGTTTATTCATTATGTCTTTTGGTGATAATCAATCAGTTAATGCTGCAATTAATAGGGCATATGCATTAACGGATTATAATATTTATGATGATGTACATAAACAATATGAATTTAGAAAACAAACAATTCTTGCTGATGAATCACTTACAGAGAATGAGAAATCTGATGCAATAATAATATTAATTAAAATTAATGATAAAGATAAACTTTGTTTTAATGAAGGAACTAAAAGAATTTGTGAAAATTGTAACCAAGAATGCTTAGCTACATTATTTTGTGAACTTTGTGTTCGAAATTATTTAAAAGCAAAATTTTCAAATTGGACATCTGGAAATAATGATATTGATAATGTAATACAAGAATGTCAAATGAAAACACTTGCAACAAATGGAATAGTAGAATGGATCCCATATAATAGTTTTAAAGATATTAAATATCTAACAAAAGGTGGATTTTCAGAAATTTATACAGCAACATGGATTAATGGAAGATATGATGAATGGGATTCTAAAAAACAACAATTAAAGAGATTTGGAAATCTTATTATAGTACTTAAAAAATTAGAAAATGTTGAAAATGCAAATCAAAGTTGGTTTGAAGAGGTTTGTAATAATCTAAATATTTAAAAGTTTGTAATATTTTCAAATTTAACCATTTTTTCATTTAAAGGCTAAATCACATTTATATATAAGCAATAAGTGGAATTCAATCGTCCAATGTTTTGGTTTAACACAGGATCCATCAGATGGAAATTATATACTTGTAATGAATAGAATGAATATAGATTTAACAAAATATTTACAACAAAATCATAAAAAACTCACATGGAAAGAAAGAATTCAAATTGCTGTTGATATAATTGATGCACTGTCAAGAATTCATGATGAGAATGCAATTCATAGAGATTTGCATTCTGGAAATGTATTATTTAAGATTTACTTTAGTATTAGTGATCTTGGATTTTGTGGGCCTGCAGATAAACCATTAAAAAGTATATATGGAAATCTTCCTTATATAGCACCTGAAGTTATTATTGGAAAAGAACAGACTTATAAATCTGATATTTATGGTATTGCAATACTTATGTGGGAAATTTCATCTGGACAACCACCATTTATTAATTATGAGCATAATTATGATCTTGCTATGAATATTGTTAATGGCACTAGACCAAAAATTGTACCAGGAACTCCTTTAGAATACAAAAATCTAATGAAGCAATGTTGGGATGCTGATCCATTAAAACGGCCTGATATTGGTACACTTAGGTGGAAGATAAATCAAATTAATTTATTTTATCAAACTAAATCAAACGATTTAATTCAACTAGAAGAAAATGATAGTTTAGATATGAATAGTTCAGAAAATTATACAAGTAGTAGCAGTAGTTTATTTGCAAGCAAACTTCATCAATTTGACAATCTTCCTGAACCCAGAAATGCAACAGAAGGTATTATATTAATTAAAATCTTTTAATAAATATATAAAAAATTATTAATATATTTTATAAATTGATATCTTATTTATTAATTTAATCAATAGAAGAATTAGAAGGTATGAATTACTTTTAAGTTTATTTACTTTATATAAATAAATATTATTAAATATTTAATTATTTACTATAATAAATTTTATAGCATTTCATAGTAAACCACTTTATTTTAATATTCCTAATAATAGTAAGTGTTATTGGTTTCATATTTAATGCTACAAATAAAACATTTTATTTATCTATTTTAATTTTATTAGTTGATGATTTTGATAAAGTGAATAATCAGAAGAATAGTATATCAAAATTAAGTAGCATATTTAAAGGTATAATATATTTTTCTTATATTAAAATAATCAAATATATAAATATTAATTTATATGAATTATTTAGTTGGTAGCAAAAAGTTATCCAAAATATTTAAAGGAGATTCAGAGAATTGCAAGTAAAAAGAATAATAATCATTATATTAATTTAATTATTTAATATAAAACATAATTTTATTTAAATTTTTTCTAGATATCCAAAATAATTATAAAGAGGAAACAATGCAACAAAAAGTAAAGAAAAATGATAATAACTTTGATGGTATGTAAAATATCTAACTTATATTAATAATAATTGATTAATTTTATATTTGGTCTTTTTTACTCTAATTTTTATTTTTATAGATGAAGATGAAATATATAATAATCCAAATTTCCATTCAGAAGAACAAAATGAATTTGAACTTCCTGATGGTAATTAATTTTTAGCTTAAAAAAAGAATGCTGAAATTTTATTGTACTTTAAATAACTCAATATTTCTTTTTTTATTATTATTTTAAATTTAGAAATTTAAATACAAGATAAATTTTATAAGTTGAATAACAATAATATTATTATTATCTCAAATATTTTCTTATCATTATTATAAATTATTTAAACACTAAGACTAGAGTAGTAAGAAGAAATTTCTTTCAAAATTCTTAGTTTGTAATTTAAATAATTTTTTCACATTAAATATCAATAAATTATATATAAATTATCAAATTACACGTTATTATTTGATTATAAAATGTAGAATTTTTGAAATTTAAGTGAAGCTTTGAATAATTATATAAACAAATGAAATATAGAAAAATAAAAACGAAAATGTAGAATTAGTGGATTTAATTCATTGATCGATGATTTGAGTCGAAATTTATTTAACCGATCACATGTAATCGATCATGTGAATAATCCTTGATCGTTTAGAAAATTAAGAAATTTTTTTTTACAATTAATGGTAAGATTTTGATTGAACTTTTTTTATTTCTAGAGACATGGATAAACTGAATACTATGAACATGAACATAGTTTTAAGCTTGCATAGCAACTTTTTTTATATAAGTTTCGATTATTCTAATATATACTGTATGTATCATATTGATATCGATGAATCAAGTGCGTTTGTTTAAAAGCGTTACAATCAATAATTTTTTTTTTTTTATAATAATAGTCTAAAAAAAGAACATAAATGGAATGATATACTGATTTAATGATTACTGTAATAGTTTAACAGTATAAACCGGTGACTATTGTACAAATTAACAAATTAACATCCTTAATATGAATATTTTCGATAATTGCGAAATGATAATTTATTTATGAAATTTTTTTAATAAACTCATGTAAATATCGAAGAATCTAATTTAGAAATTTAGAAATTTTTTTAACTACGACTTTCGTAAATGATGTAACTTTTTATGTATTCAACATTTACAATAAGTTTGTTTACTCAAAGTTATGAAAAAGTCTGTATTAATGGAATTACATATCAAGAAATTTTGAAAGAAGCAGAAGTTTAAAAGAAAAGGAATTAAAAAAGTAAAGATGATGATGATACTTTTTAGTACATCTAGAGAGAAAATCGTAAATCGATTTAAAAATTTAGGGAAATTCAATCAGAAAAAGTAAAAAATGATGCGATTTTGGCGAGAAAGAATAATGAGAGAAAGAATAACGGACGTTACGATAGACAATATAATTTTCTCGGATAACATCTTAGAGATAAGATTCGCGCATATGTATCCATATAAACGAAGTCAAATGCGGAACTAAAAAAACTATTGCACAATCTATTTTTACAAAAAATTATCCGAATTGAAATAAACCAGCTTAATACAAATAATTTTCGTTACAAACTAAATTATACTACGTACGTTAAATTAGTCTATTTAAACATTTGATGACTTCGTGTCATCTTTCTTTTTTCTTCTTAATTCCTCTATAAACTCTCGAAATATCCTTCCTTTTGTGATCTCTTTTATTTCTTATTTTCTAAATCTTCTCACAAAGTCTCTAACCCCAATTTTTGAGACGTAACCCCAAATGACGGTCATGTTAAATTGGATATGGTAACACTGTTGCAACACTACATCAAACCATTTTATTGGTTGATCTAATAAAAACAACTTGGGGTAGAAGTAATAATTGATGTGCGTGCTGTTCAGTGTTTTATTAATTACATTGATAATAAACCAGTTTTTCAAATCTGGTTTGGAAAGTGTTTTGAACATGTAGTTTCTTCAATTAGAAGTGCTACAGATGTTACAAATTTATTTCATAAAGTTTGTACACTAAATTATTTTTTTTTAGTTTTTCTATTTTTTTCTATATATAAATCAACTTAATATTAATTTCAGGAATATACATCTTTAAAAAAAACAAAAACATCAGGAATTTATTTGTTAGGTCTTCATCTCAAAACATTAGAAATGGCAAGAGAAGGCAAATGACGCGCACATATATTAAAACAAATTGACCAATGTGGAAATTCCACCCTTACAAAACGTGCTATGAGAATTGGAACACATATATTAGCTGAATTCAACGAAAAAACACAGAAACTATATAATTTGGAAGACGTACCAGCATTGGAAAGTATATGTTATTCTGTTAATAAAAAACATACTTTTAATATCAGTTATGAGAATGAAGATAAAACTAAAAAAAACAAAAACTTGAATCAATAGTTAGAGCATTAGACGAAGGCAATATTCCAAGAGATTCTTATAGCGTAACCTACCACGTATCTAAAGAACGTATAAATATAAATGAAATAATGGTCCAGCTCATACCAATAACAATAGTAGATATAAATACTAAAAGTCAAGTGGATGAATCTGAAGGTGTAGATATAGATGATGAATCTATAACACAAGAAGTGATTAATGCTGTTGGTAAAGGTGGCTATTGAAATATTAATAATATATTATATTATTTGGTTCCTAACCTTGTACAAAAAGGCATCTTGAATCCAGATCATGTCAGAGGTTTATAAATATGTGCCAAAGGGTAGTTACCTTTCATTTACAGTGCTTAATAGTTATTGGTGCTTATGAGTGAGTGCATAATAAGCTATTGTGTCCATATGTGTATTAGGTTAAGGAGGATTTGTTTTGCTCTGACTTCTGAAACTTGGAGTTAGGAGGACCAATCCTCAGTTCTTGTATAAGTTTTTTTCTAATACATGAGTCCTCGAACTTGTTTTCTTGCTGAGGACTTATCCACAGATGTATTAGCTCACTTTTTACTTTTACTGTTAGAGAAAGCAGAGCTTTAGGTCTCAGGATTATTTTCTGCTTTTTCCTCATTGGTCTCTTCATCTCTTGATCTTGGTACCTCTAGTTCCCCTTTACCTAGTGTTGACATTATTGATCCTAGTACATGCGTGTTTTGCCTAAACTAATATTATTATAATCATCAAATAAGAATATAATGATATTTTTCAAATCATTCCTTTCCAATCAAGTAGATTATAATCCCCAAATATTTAATTTGAATTTTTAGTAATTTCTCATAATTATAATATTTGTTCCTTTCTATAACATTATTTATGATCAATACTATCATGTGAAATAAAACTAATTTTTTGAGGAATCATGAAAAAAAAAAATATTCTATGTTTTCTTTTCTGTCAATCCAACTTACAAACAATAGAATGGCTTCTTTATTAATTAAAGCTGAACCAACATAATTTATTGTATAAGGTATTGAGTAATGGTTTATAACTGGGTACCAAATAAAATCATTTTGTTTGTTAGTTAAAATTAGTTCATATGGCTTAACCTTGTTTAAGTAATTTTAGAAGATATACAGTATGATAAAATCTAATTAAAGATACAAGTTTTAAAAAGATTCTTTTGAAAATAATAAATTTCACTTGATTCCATTTAGAGGCATTTACACCAAGGATTCTTTTCTTGCTTTTTTTTTAACGTTTCAGGTGCTTGGTAAAGTTTTAATATGCACCCTCAAAAAGTTTGCTATTTTATGGTATTGCTTATTAGCCATTTTTAAAGAGAAAAATATTTTATTATACGAAAAATAAGGTGTGTTAATCCCTATTTAACTAAATCTTTACAAATTTCAATTTCATTTATATTATATCATCTTGATAACTTCCAATATGATTATATGAGAGCAGATAATTTAATGAACTTAAGAGTCAAGCTTCAAACAACTTTTTACACTATTAAAGGTATTATGTCAATAAACTATTTTAAAAATTTCGTTCAGTTCATTTATAAGAATTGCAGTTAAGAATATTTTTAAATAAAATTTAATCAATTATTAGTTCTCAAAAGCAGTCATAATAATTAAATAGAAATGACATGTTATCATAATAAATAAAATTGAATTTGAAATTTTGAATATTAAACTGAAAAAGTTGGGTACCAGAAAGAACGACATAAATTTTATGTATCAAAAATACGATATTATCAGTGTTTTAAATTTAATTTCAGAAATCAGAATGGTTAATCTTGTCAGTTGATTCGAGTACAGTACAAGCATTATATAGGTTATACCATTTATTAAATTTTTGTATCCTTATATTTAAAACTAATAAGTATATTCAAAGTCAAAAATGAGTAAAAGTAATAAAAAAAAAATAGCTTGATTTTCAAATTAATATACATTTTCTAATTTAAATATACATTAATTTTAAGTAGTAATACTTTTTTTGACTTGAAACACTTCATAATCAACAATATCAAAATATTTTTTTGGAATATTAATATCAGTGTAAGAACTTGGATAAGAACTCCATTGACCATTTCGTTGCATACATAAATCATGACTAACTTCAATACTTGTATATGCTCCAAATACTGGTCCCCAATCTGGATCACTTATTACAACACTATTAAGGTTTTTAATTGGTCTACTAATTATACCTGAATCAACATTTCTATTATCATTAAATGAAAATATAAAACTATCTGGAGTACAATTAATGCTTAGTCCACTCCAATCAAAGGGATTATATCCACCAACTATCTGATTCGAATTTTTAATTTTTATAATTGTAATAATTGCTCCTTTGTTATCACATTTATTATGAAATGATTTAGGATCAAAACCATCCCGACTACCACGTAAAATAAGATTAAATTCATAAGGTATATTATTATTATACTTGTAATTATCTTTTCTTTCAATCCAATTTGCAAAAAGTGTAATATGTTCTATATTAATTAATGAAGAATCAATATTACTTTTTGAACATCTTTTTGGATATTTATTGAATGTAAGTTTATATCCAGGAACCATATGAAATTTTAAGATATCTTCTCGTAATTCTTTAGATAAAATTTGTTCATAAGGTCTAACTTTATTGAAATAATCTTCTGAAGATATATCATGAAATCTAATTAATGGTATAAGTTTATGAAGGATTCTTTCAAAAATATTAAATTTTTCTTGATTCCACTTAGAAACGTCATTATCAAGAATTTTGTCTTTTGCTAATCCCCATTTAACTAAATTTTCCCAAATTTCAATTTCATCTAAAACTAAATCATCTTTTTTCAAGATAATCTCCAATAGATGAGAAGGTAAATTAGGAAACTTAACAGAGTTAAATAAAATATTAGGTTTTGAGGAAATAATTTTTAAACAAAAATCTTTTATTTTATTATTAAAGATTTTATGAGAATGAACCATTTAAAGAATTTCAATCGGATCATTTTGTAAGAAATTTTGATGATCATGTTTAGTAAGAAAAATTTCGGCAAGTTTAATTAATTGGTTCAATTTTAAATCGTCAAAAGCGGTCATCATGTTTAAAATTTCAACATCAGTTTTATTTGTCATATTAATATGTCCAGTATAAAAATACCTATATTTATAATTTGAATAAAGAAAAAAAAATATTAAAATAATATAAATAAAATTTTGATATTTTTATTATTTAGTATTAATATACTGTATAGTTACGTGATAATAACATCGAAAGCTTGAGGAGTAATATTTGGTATATTAATTATATATTTTCCATCTTTTTTAATAGTATCTTTTGCAGAAATGATCGAATTAAAATAATTGGATCTACAACATAGAAAACCAGAATGTGCGTGAAATTCTTTATTATCAGGTTTCTTCCCGACATGAATGATAACATCATAATTAGCCTCAGTTTTAAGTAATTTTTCAATTGCTTTCAAAACTTCAGATTCAAATTTATATGACATATTTATTATATTTATTGAACAGGAAAAAATAGGATGATTAAATTATTTTTTTAACGTAAAGAAAGTAAAATGAGGAGTAAAACGTTAAAAAGCAAAAATAGTTTCTTTTTTGAAAGCACTGTAAATTTATATAGGACAAAGTATCCCAAATAAGAAAAATGAAGAAAATCTATTTTATTATGGTTAGTATGATCAATCAAATGATTTGCGAGAGACTTTTGTCGTATAATTTTATTAGTAGTATCTGTAATTGGAGAGTTCTAGTGCAATACACAGTATTAAAATCAGGTCTTATTATATTTTTTTTATGACGTGCAAATATTTGTACAATCTTAAAAGTGTTACCTTTAAAACGAATTTTAAAAAGGTAAATATTTGTTGTAACACGTGCAACATAAGTAACAGGCACAATAATTTCGATTGATGTTATTATTTGGTAAGTAATAATTATAATATTTTTATCTATTTTAATTGATTAATCAATAATATTAATTTATTTGTTTTTGTTTATTCGGGGCGTTATTTTGGAAGCCACTGTATGGGGAAACATCTGACACGACCTTAATGGAGAAATTCTTTAGCCACACTTTTAAGTAAACAAAAAAGTAAGTACTAGATACAGTACACATGTTAATTATCCATATTATAAAATTTCAGCTAGTTAAAACTAAAGGTTAAGTAAAAGCGTATTCAAGAAAGAATTTATGAATTCAATAAATTTAACCGGTTCAATAAATATAACATCTGATTTCTGCTGATCATGGAATCCACTAATCAAATTAAGTGAAACCTGATCATGTTGCTTGTCCTTATTTGTAAATAATTTTTTAAAAATTTATGTAGCACAAAAAAATTCAAAAAAATGTAATTATCAAATTACCGGTTGGTTGCGTCATAATTATTTTATTATTTTTGATGCTAATATTTACTAAGCCATATTCTCAAATTTATACAAAATCCGGTAAGAATTCTTTTATTTAATATTATGTCTGTTTTTCTCATGATTTTACAATTTTACTTTATTTATTTTAGAGAAAAATTTCTTTCTTCAGCCTTGATTATTAAAATCTATAAATCGATCTTTTTTTCACGATCATAAATTAATCATTGAACATTGATTGCACAATCATCTTCAAAATTCGTGGTTTATAGTAGGTATTGATATGTTGTATATTATTTACTTCATCAATATTATCATGAAAGAATTAATGTATTCACTGCGTTGATTAGTTTGAGCTTAGTAGAACAGGTTACCATGGTCTGATGCCTATTTGTCACCCACAAAACGGAGGTGCGTTCTCGTACTATTTTTCTTCGGTATATACTGTATATATATATTGTAATTTACAACATGACATATATTTATTTAGTACTATGCGTTTTGAGTTTTGACAAAGAAATAATGAAATATACGTTTAAAATGTAATCAAAAAATCTAGAAAGAATAAAAATTTAATGAAGATAATTCCGTCCGTTAAAACATATATTCTACTGGTTTATATTATAAATCATTAAGTAATTTCTGTATATACAGTACATTGCATTATATTGAATCCGATTACGAACTTTCTATTAAAAAATCCTAAACATACAAAGAGCAAAATATTCGGTATATTACTTATTAATGAAAAAATTAGACACATTATTTTTAGATAATTTTTTTAGTCTAAGGTAAGTTAAAAAATAGTATTTTAATAAATTTCAATTGCTTAATTTAGAAAGTTGAATATCAGTTTAAGTTATTTAAACTCGTTTGTTATCATTAAAATTATTTTATTTTATTTTATTTTTTAAACTTGAAGAATACTGTAATGTTCATTAAAAGGAGAGTCCTTTTTTATTATAAAAGAGTTTTCATTTTTATAAATAATTTTTGTTTACCTTTTTTAAAAAAATAAATATAATAAATTTTTTTTTTTTATAAAATAGTTTGCTTAAAGGCATTATTAAATATATAAAAATCATAAAGAAATAAAAATAATGAAACGGTTTAAAGACTGTAAAGAAAAAATTCTTTTATGCTTTAAAAACCAAAAAATGAAAAAAAAAAATACAATAAAATTTATAAATAATTAAAAAATGGGTTAAAAAATTATTTTTAAATAGAAATTAGTGATTTTTATAAAAAAAAAAAAAAATAATTAAAAATCGGTTTAAAAACCATTAAAAAATGTAAAAAAAAGAGCCCATTATATAGTATATAGTGGCCAAAAATGAAATATGATTAATAAAGGAATTTTGCTTTTTTTTCGTTAACGTTACTATCATTAGCAAAAAAAAACCTTTATCTCAGATTAAAGTACACATGACCCTCTAACCGGAGATAGAACGGGCGCAGACATATCACGGGACACAATTCAAATTATTTATATGGAGGGTTATTCTAAATGCAGAGGAGTATAAACCTCTCAAATAGTAAAAAAAGATTAATATATTTATAATATAAATACTTAGTATTACTATAAATATATAGTGATAGCAAAAAGTCTTTATATGTACTAAAAATTATTAAATATTGACAAGAATTCAAGAAACAATTTCCGTCACATAGGGCTTCTTAATAATTAGAAAGGAAAGTATTTTTCTCTATTGGGAATGTTAAGTGAGAAAAAAGTGGTGTGACTACGTGACAGGTACTTGCTAGGTCATCGTCATTCAAGGCGCTTATTTTACAAAATAAAATTATTAAATTAGTTTAAATCTCTCCAATTTTTAGATTGTCTGTTATCATAATGTAATAAATCTACATAAATTACTATAGAAAGGTTTATTTGTACTAAAAGAAAACTTCATGCAATAAAGTAACATTAATTTTCTTTACACTACTAGTGAAACCAAGGATAAAGATATAAAATCATAGTAGTAGAATTAATTGGGTTTTGTTATCTAAATATTAGCGATTAACAAAGATCATAGAAAAATAACTTCAATATTCTCCCTTTTAAAATGAGAATATAATAACTAATACAAAGAATATTTAAATTTAAAGAATAAGAAACGCATAATAAATAGGATAATATAACTATACAAATGTTGTAAAAATGATTTCTTTAAATAGGATTCGTGATTATCGAGCAATTTATTTACATGGAAAAAAATAATTAATATTAAACTTTTCCGAATCCTAGAATTTTTGACCGCTGATGGCTACGACTTGAAGGGGAATTAACAACTGCGATGAGATATGATTTAACGATAAAAGAAGAAGTATACCAACATCTTAGATTCAGGACAGCCATAAGTACAATAATAAATGAGTTGAGGAAGGAATTAAAGGTACCAATTATGGAGTCAAATAATATAAGAATTTTGGTAACAAATGGCAAAGAGTAGCACGATGATATGCCTTAAGAATTACACAATAATTGGTTTAATCAGCCATCAAACATTCATATGACAGATATGTTATATGTGCTACTAATAAAGGATTATTGTACAACGAAAAGTATTTAATTCGTGTATCAGTTAGATTTTTTTTTTTAGTTCATACAGAAATAAATAATTTAATAATTTAAAATAGTTTTCCTAAATTAAGGAAAAAATATCGAAAAAAAATATTAAAATTTCCTAATTTTTTTTACAATTGGATTTCAATCGTATCTATTGACATATAAATGATTTACTATCTGGTTTATTTATTTTACAGGTGGAAGTCACCGGTTAAGATCAGTATTTATATATTATCAAAATTTTAATGTATAAAGAAACATGTGTAAAAGTAGTACTGGAAATAGGTTACTACTCACTGGCGATTTTTTTTTGATTTGTTAGTAATATTATGTTATTTTTTTTAGTAATTTTCTTTTTTTTCTTTCTTTTTCTTGCTAAGTTGAATGGTTTATTAGTTTATGTCATATCGGCTTATTATCGGAATTGGACCAAAATTGAGGTGTCAAATTACTATTAAAATTGCATGTGACCATTGTAAATGTTACACAACAATCATATGTCAAGCGTTAGGACTCTCTCATCGAAAAACCCTAAAAAAAAAAATTTAATAGTAACTATCACGTCAAACCAATCTCCTTCAAAGGTAAATTATGTTGAGTGTACTATTCTATTTCTTTTTTTTTTTTTTTTTTTTTTTTTTTTTTTTTTTTTTTTTTTTTTTTTTTTTTTTTTTTTTTTTTTTTTTTTT
>QZLH01000906.1:6957-36732 GCA_003833135.1 Oehlia diaphana | reverse complement strand
TTTTTTTTTTTTTTGTAAACGTATTTAATTATTTTATTAGTAATTATAACGCATCATAATACATAATAATTATAACATGAATACATTGAAATTCAAAATTAAATAATTATGAATCTCTTCATACAAAAGCCAAGGGTATCTAACCAAGGCGCGAATAAACATAACCAAAGTAAATTAACTAACTACTTTATCCTATGATTACTATGTATTAACTAAATTACTAATAACATTATTACCTATTCTATGTCTACTAGAGCTACCTAAACTAAATACATCAGATTTCATATTATTTTCTAGATCTGTTTTTATTAAGTTTTTAATTTTTTTCCTGTTTTTGGTTTTTCTTAATTTTTCCTCATCATCGTCTATACCTTCATCATCCGTTCTAACAGCTTCCATTCTTTTTTTCCTTTTAAGGTCTCTGAAAATACCCATTTGTTTTTCTATTTCAATCGTTTCATTACACCATTCCACCCATATATGTTTTTGTATTTTAACCAAATATAATCAAAAATATCATGTAGTACTATTCTATTTCTATATACAAAAGAATATTTTTTAACTTTATTTAAACTACATTTAGTAAATCAAAAGTAGTTTGCTTGTAGAATTTTTGTTATTTGTAAATTTCGCGTATTAATTTACCACAGTGTTTAATATTTTAATTAATAAAGTGTTTTTTTTTTTAATATTTTAGGTATGGTAATATGAATCAAGCTGTAGTTTCTACCAGTGCTCTTGCTTCCACCTTTAACAACAACTCAAATAACAACTCCAACAACTACTGATTCAAGATTTGAATGTAATATATGCGGAAAACTGTTTAAAAAAAGGGGATTGACTAGACATTTAAATACTATTATAAAATTCAACTCTTGACATCCAGATATTGATGCTTTACCTGATAATACCGTACACCAATTTAAAGCAATCTTAGTTCACTATATTCGCAAAAAGGATATAGGCAATTAGGAAAACAAACAGTTTCTATTCCTGCTACTGAAAGTCAGTTTTATGCAGTATTTAAAAAATATATACATTACTACTCTGCTACAAAGGGTATTTACAAGTGTATATTTCATGGAGGTTCATCAAATCAAGTATTAGCAAATATTCTAGAGATGGAAGGTTGGGAGACTAAATTTTATGATCGATGGCAATGTACTTATATTGTACTTTGTGATGATGACAATAATATTGAAGATAGGTATGAAAATCCTATTACAGCTGCATTAACTTATGAAACAATTAAAAATCACGCAAACCAAAATGCATACGTGGTCAATTAGTAGTAGAATGGAAAAAACAAAAAAATACTGATTTTAATGGTAATTTCACTTACGCAGGTCACATTTATTTCATTTTATAATAGCCAGGCTATGATTGAATAAAATAGATACTTGAACACAAAAAAAACAGTATCAAAGTATATTAAGTATTTTCATTCTAATTATTCTCAGCTTTAATATGAATTTTATGAGGTTTTTGATAGTTTAAGGAAACATTATGGTAATTGTAAAAAAGAGATCTATTTCATTTTCTAAGATCTCAATAATTGCTGATGACTTGGATTTTCTACCTCTATCTTTCATTGTTTTACGAAAAAAATAAGAAACTTTGCTGATGATTTTTTTTTCCACTGCACTACATGAAAATGATTTTAATCCCCATTTCTGATGAATTGTCATAAATTTAGAAACATGATGTTCTAAAAACATGAATGTAAGGTGTCATATCACAAGGTTTATAAAGACCTTTTTTGAATCCTTGAGTATTTGGAATACCTTCAGATGGCATTAAAAATAAAGTAAGCCAATTCTTTGCATCATTTTGAAATTCTTCAGCATTTGTTTTTTGTCCTTCATTTTATGTAGAGTTCATAAAATTTATTCCATAGATTTCATATCATATTAGTACATTGTCTTGAAAGAATTTTTGATAAATCAAAAAATGTAATACTTTGATCTTATCATTTCCCATTAATGATGTGTAGCTCCAAGTTTTAGATTCTTGAATTTGCCAGAATTGAAACTTAACTTTAATTCTTTTCATTTCCTCTACAATTATCTTTCATGCAGTATCATTAAACAAACCATATTCTGTTAATTCTGCTATTACAAGACTCCATAAACAATCAGTAATTCTAAGCATAATGTGCAATTCATCAGGAACCCAGTGATTAAGAGGTAACATATCAAAAAGTGGTTTTCCTATATGTCCTTTAAAGTAATTATTTTGTTCAACTAACTTATCTATTTCTTTACTAATCTTCCATTCTTTTGATAGATCTTCTTGTTGTGATTTATCAATTGTACACCAAGGGCAGAAATTTTTACTATGAGCACTATTAAACCCCAAACAGATTGCTAAGAACTTCCAGTCAGATGAAAAATAAAATTGAAATTCCACTTTACATTATCAATTACCAGTCCTTCTTTTAAATTTCTCAGTTCATGGTAGAATTGAGTCATTGCATTTGATAGAGAGTTGTAATCTTCACATCCAGGATAGAATATGGTCGTATAATGATGATCTGGTTTGTGGGAAGTATTTTTATCATCTAAAATAGCCACTGTAATGATTACATGTTTTACTTTTCTTTCTACATTCCGCCCATCTCCAGAGATTTGAAGATTAATTATGCATATATATCTCATATAAGGTTTATTTCTATTGGTAGTATCCTTGGCTGCACTCAAAAATTCATTCTTAAAAACCTCTTCTCCATTCTCAAATTTAAAAATCTAAAAATCTATAATTTTTATAATTATTACGAGTGGAGTATTTCTTCCAGACTTCCAATCAATAAATTCTTTAAGTTTTTCTTTCCGCTCATCTTTATCATTGTACCATTGGACTTTGGAGTGAAGGCCTTCATCTGCTTGTGCTTTGCTAATATCCTGTAAGCCTATGCATAATTTTTCTAGTAGAATTTTCAGAGATTTAATATACATTATTATTTGATTCAAAGATATGTTGAAGAACCTGTAATTGGATTTACCAATAAGTCCTGCTCAATTGTTTGGTTGTAAAAAATCACCTGTTGAGAGGAATTTAATCATCAAAATATGGGTTTTCATCTTCCTCCTCTAACATGTAAATGGGTAATACTGCACATATTCATGATGGAGGTGGGTCAGTGGTTATAAATTTAACTGTGGCAGATGAATTACAAATCATATGTCCTAGAAGGAGAAACATGAGTTCCATTGAGCCAAGCCTTTGATATGAGTAGTAAGAATTTTAACAAATAGTTTTCTAATGGTTTCTAGTAATAGTATATTAGAATTGAATGGCATCATTATTGAGATTATTTTTAAATATACATGTGATTTTGAAGGTGAACCAATAATGACTGATACTGATACAGATATATCTCTTTATAATGATTCAAAAAAATCTAGTGAGTATTGACCTTTCAGATTTTATGTAGTAAATATATCTTCATTAAGAATGAAAACTATAAAAAAAAAGTTGAAAATAAATTAAGTAGTTACTCATACAAAGCTACCAGAACTCATATGAAAGTTCATTACAAATTTATGGTTATGCCAGCAGATTAAATATCCAAGTAGTTCTCATATTCACTTTTAGTGCATAACATGCATTTTGTCTGAAATTGTTTCATTATATATATTTTATATTGATAATGTGATTAATAATATTTGCCTACAAGTTACTGTAATGAGTGTTAAACTCAAATAATTGTTGATGTTATCATCTTTATTCAGCACAACATTATCAGGCCATTTTGCACCTGGATTTTACCAAATTGATTATTTTTCAGTCTACAGGTATCACTAATAAATCTAAAGTCTCCCTCTATAATTTTACTGAATCTCTTATTTTTAGTATCAGTACAAGTAACTCATGAAGATTCAATAATAGCAAGCTCAGAGAACTTTCCTAAACATATCATTATTATTATAACATCAAGCTTTTTCTCCAGTAGTCAAGATCTAGATGATTGTGAAACCTGATCCTTATCTTTTCCAAAGCTTCTTTGTGCCTTACTTGCAATGTTTTGACATTTTGCTGTACTTAAATAGATGTAATTACTATTTGGTAGAGGCCCCAAGTAGCCTGAAGTAAAGGCACAATTACATCCATAATATAAGTTCCTTTGCTTTGGTTACTACATATTTTGCTAGATATGAATGCAGGATTATTCCATATTTTCCTGCTATATGTAATTAAAAATTATACAATGTTGATTTTGAGTCAAATGTGAATACATAATTGGATAATGATGATGGCTAAGTTAAATGTAATATATGATTTGTTTTCTTTGTCAATTGAGACACTTTTTTTTCATTTGTTATTATGTATAATATTCCTAAATATATCAGATTATCAATCTTATTGAAGTTATTAACAAATTCATTATACTTTAAGGCAACTGAAGTAGAAAGATCACATTTCATATCATCAACAACGTTCAATAATTAAAATTAATTTTATTTTCTTTTACTTTTGGTCTTTTTAGTTTGTTTGGAAGATTTTCTGGCATTTCATCTTTCATTACCTTCTTCAATGTTTTTGCAAATACTTTCATTCAATTATTTAATTCTTGATCATTATTATCAATAATTTTCAATATGATGATCCTGAGACAGCAAAGATTTTGAAATTTCTGATATTCTTGTTGTAAAAGTCTTATGTTCTCCATGATCCTTCTTTGAAGTATTAGCCAATGGTAATGATAGAGGCATTTTTGTTTCTAAATTTTGATGTATATGGTTGATTCTTCATTCTATAGTAGATTTAGTCTTAGAAGAAAATGAAGTTGTGTCTGTTTTACACTTCCATGGAATGGATATAATACTTTCTGATTCAATTTTACCCATAATAAATTGAAATTCCAATGTTTCACAGTATACTATAGTTGTTTATCTGTGAGGAAAAGTAGTCTTGTGGTATGAATTGTTGAATTTTTTTAGTTTTTGTCAAGACATTTTATATCTTCCATTCACTGGGTAAGTTAATTTAACTAAGAATAATTAAATTGCCCTTTGATAAATATGGTTTTACTTGAATTTGCAAAGTGTAACCAACACCTGTTAATTGCAAATAATTTATGGTTTTCTAACAAAATTGACAGTTGATTTCATGATAGGTATATCTTGTTTATCAAAGGAATGTGTACATTGGGTATAATTGTCACATTAATTAAATCATCTTGTAAGACAGAAAACTTTGCTGTTATTAGATACATATTCTCTTTCTTGAATGGTGCTGTTTCAATGTCATCACTTGAATCAGAATTAGCTGAAGTTAAATAATTTGAGGTCTTTGTATACTTGAGAAATAGCTGTACCTTTCTGTAGAGTACACTGTTGATAATCTCATTAAAGACAGTTAATATGTACAAGATAGTCATGATATTTGTGATCATATTTATTGTTTTTAAAATTGAATAAAAATGAGTAGTAGAAGAATGAATGAATTTCTATGAATAAATTGAATAAATGTGTGATGCAAGAGTAAATGAGCCTCTTTTATATGTTTGCTGAAACACTTTTTTTTATTCAAATTTAAAAATAAATAATTCACAAAGATCACTTAAAATTCATGCATCATTAGTGTACTTTTAGAATTCATAGAGTTAGCACAAGATAGAGGTATCAAAAAACAATCCTAATGCTCTTAAATTTCGCCTGATCTCCTCTTTCGTATTATTGGGAAGTGATTCTTGTTATATATAAAATTTAAAAAGTAATGATTTACATTATAACAAGCAGCCCTGATCATTTGATATTATGGTAGAATTTGCCACATCTATATAAATTTACTATAGTCAATACATTATCTATTGTTGTTTACAAAATTGTTGTATCAAAGTCTATGAATATATAATATTTAGTGTCTTTTAAAGTAGCTTATTTGATCCAACTATTCCAAAAGCTAAATATAGTATTATGTAAATATTTGTACTATAAAATAAAGAATATTCTATATATTTTAAAGAACTATGCCAAATGCAGTTGTTATAGTCCAGGACTTGTTTGACTTTTAATAATATATAATATATCTATATAATTACAACCATAATAACTGTGATAGTTACTACAATATATGCCATTAGGTTTTTATGTCCTGTACAAATATCTGACTATCTAGCAAATTATTATTATAATAATTTTGTTGAATAACCTGCATACTAAATTAAAGTCTAAAGTACTATTATGAATATAATTGTCTTATTATGATGTATGATAAATTATTTTGCAAGATGAAAATTCTCAATTTTAACATTATACAATTTGAGTAATAGAGTTAAGATTGTCTTTGAACATTTCCACTTATTGCAAATAACATACAAGATGTAGGTAATATTATTAATCTTTATCTATGAGTCAATAAAATATCTCATTTTTAAACAAGTATTATCAGATATATATGTGTTCTCCATATAAACATTAATAATATGTGGATTTTTAGTGAAATGAACTGTATTTGTATAATTAGTATTGTTGATGCTGATACTTGACAATACTGACTCTACCAACTTCCAACTTTAAATTATAGTGTCTCTCCAACAAAGTGGGCTTTTACTTCATTTCTGAATTTAAAAATAATGAAAGAGCTCTTCTCTTCCAGTTCATTAATTTACCCATTTTCTTAATGATATATAAATACACATTTACACATGTATTACGTGTATTTCCACTTTGAGACACCATTGTTTAAAAATATTTTCCAACTTTGTATCTTCAGAAAGATACTTAATTCCAGGCATATTCTTTCTTTCAATACTAAAAATCTGATAATACTATCGGAATTTCTAATATTCAACAATCTAATTTATTTTTTTATTTTAGTAATAGTATGAAAACCTCTAGTGCTATAACTTCCAGTCATCTATCACTATCATGGATTCACTATTGTTAGGTCAGTTCTTTGATGTTTATAAAAATAAACAATGTGCAAAGGGTAAGCAGAAGGATTATAATAATACGAAATTACACAACAAATCCAATCAGATGTGAATAAAGTATGACTCTACACTAGCTCATACAATCAGACACAAATAAAGGATTAACAAAATCAAGTGTTTTCTTATATTATAACCGAAGAGATAATTCTCACTCTTGTCTGCAGCAAGACAGAATAATTTTATCTAATCTATCTAATAAAAATAAATATAATAGATATAATAAATAAAATAAACTATTAAATTTATCAACTTAACATGATTTTTGTGATATGTCATACATCTATGAAATTCTTGATTTTGATCGTCACTTGTTTTGCAATTATAAAATGATCGACGATCACGTGACATCATTAATAATATGGCTCTGAAACTACATTAATCAACTGATGATTCTGTAAATGTCGAGCTTGTACACTTCCCAGAACTCTCTATTTCATTGCTTGATAGCAGTTCACACCAGGAAATTTATAATATATAAGTTTGTCAAGTACTGGCAGTCATGTCCACAAATTTATCATATTTATTTGTCAAATTATCTTACTCCCTACCATTACAGTATTAGCTAATAATCTGTAATATTATACTCTTATCCAATTTACAAAGTTTAATAGTTCCAAATAAAACTTTACTGTCATTCCATTTCAGATGAAATTCATAATACTATCAATAATTTTGATTGGTTCACAAATATCAGCATAATAGTTTGTATTAAATATTTGTTTCTATCTATTATTAAGGAAGTATTAATTTTCTTTAAAAAATCTGTATTCTCTCATTATTGTTTATATTATTTATTTCAGATAAGTAAATGTACATATATGTATTAAAATACTTATTTTTGATAAATTTCTATATTTCTCAATTATAAGGTGTTTTATTCTTATAAAAATGTAGTAGGATACTAAACATTTAATTATCTTAATTATCTTTTAACTATTTGAAATATATTCATTTTATATTAATTGGTAGTTTTTGATATTTCCAGTAATTTTTGTATCCAATATTTTCTTCTTGTAATACTATTTTTGTTAAAAACTTTAACAAATTATTAAATGTATATTCTGGTTCCATTTTAAGCAAGTCATAAAACATTAAAGGATATGCAGAAGGGAGGAATTGGAAAAGAGAAATAAGCTGTGAAACAGTTGTATTTTTATGTAATAAAAAACAAATTCTGTGTTGACATTGCATTTAAAAGAAATTCTTTATTTATTACTTTTTAAAATGCTTTGTTTATTTACCCTTAAAATGCTTGGTTTATTTACCCTTTAAAATGCTTTGCTACAGAAGGCTGTGAAAAACTTGGCAAAGTCATGGCAAAGCCACATCAGCATCAGAGATGGTAAAACCTTTCACATTCCTTCTATTACTTTTCATGTTTGTTTGTTCAAATCTTACAGAGTATCTTGTAAAATTTTAAATGTATTTTAAATTTTTAAATTTAATAAGTTTAATAGTATGAATACACCAATGTTAAGAATGCTAGTACAACATTAGTTGTAAAACAGTTGCATTTATATGTAAAATGCTATGTTACAGAAGGCTGTGTCATAAGAAAAAAAAAACTTTGCAAAGTCATGGCAAAGCCACATTAAAGCAACATTAGCATCAGAGATATTAAAGCTTTTCACATTTCTTCTGTTCCTTCCTTCTCATGTTTGTTCAAATCTTTCAGAGTAACTTGTAATATTTTAAATATATTTAAATTTTAAATTTAATAGTATGGGTACACCAATGTTAAGAATGCTAGTGCAATATTAATTATGAAACAGTTATTTATATGTACTTGTTTTGTTACAGAAGGCTGTGTCATAAGAAAAAAAAAACTTGGCTAAAGTCACATTAAAAGTCACATCAGCATCAGAGATAGTAAAACTTTTTCACATTTCCTTTCAAATTTAAGTCGTCCAAATTTTTTTTTGTATTTTGTAATAACACAGCCCACACTAATAGTAAGCCTATCTTACTTTCTCTAAACCAAGGAAATTTACTATAACTTATTGACGCAGTGATCATCACTGCGCCATGCGGGAGAATGTTTAGAATGTTTTTAATTCTGCCCAAAATTAATTTTATCCGTAATTTCTACTATAAATTCCGGGAAGTAACATTTTCTATTGACAAGCCACGAAGATTCTGAAAATGTTACAAAAGAGCTCGTTTGGATTATTGATATAAAAATACCAAAAAAAAAAAAAAAAAAAATCTCTCAAAAAATATCAAGACTAACCTGTGAAGTTTGAAATAAAAAATTATTATAGCCCTATTTTTTAGTAAAATAATAATATTCTTTGGCGAATATTACTTCTTGAAGCTGATTATTGCTATTATGGATTTTTTTTACAGCCTGATGTAAGCCCAAACGAAATTACTTGAAGAGAACAATTATCAAACCGTTGAACTTTAAATAATTGATCTTTCCATGCGTCTATAAGATCCTTTGGAATATGTTCAGGACTTTAGAAATGTCGCTTTAATGTTATTAAAAATAGTTCCAATAATCAATTCTCCTTTTGAAGTAAACATTTTCTAATTACATAACGATATCCAGAACTTACATTAAAAAAGACATAAATTTAACGATTAAAAAAGAAAACTAAGTGCGAAATGAAAATATCAGAATATTGCTGTTATCAATATGAGTACCAGGATGTACAACAAAACTTTTATTATAATTTCCGACTCAAATCGCTCAACCAGAACTTGTCCCATTCCTACTGTTTGATGCTCGGCAGAAGCAACTTGGATATTATTTTACCCTATATTAAAATTTAAATACATTATAAACCTTTTTTTAATTCTTTTTATTATAGTAAGAAAACTAATTTGACATAATTTATTTATCATATTTAATTATTTAAAAAACATTTTGTTAATTTTGAAAAATTCAGTCAAATTTCTTTTACACTTGGTAAATTTTTTTTTCCATAAAATTTAAATCCGCTTTATTATTTAAAGTTAATTCGTTTAAAATTCTAATTTTTGCTCGTTCTTGAAGATCCAATAAAAGACATTGATCTGCTAAAAAAAAATAATTTTATAGCGATAGAATCATTATTAAACTAATCATTTTATACTGAAATTCTTTATAAATAAATATTTCATACAATTTTACCATTCTTTTTTTTTTTTATTTTAATATTTTAATCAAATTTTGAGAATAGCTTTATTTTTCTGTATATTTTGACATCGGTAATTTTTGATATAAGATTTTTTGAGATATCTTGATATATCGGATAACAAACCAATCCGATCGCCTGTATATTTGAATTAGAAATGGGTTGGCAACTTTAAATCCCATTTGTACTATGGCTTTTACTTACAACAACAAAACAAGTTCCCAGGAGATACTAGTTACCTATTTGTTTTCTGAAGTGAGGCAGTCCCGCACTTTTTTTACATCAATTTTTTTTTTTTTTTTTTTGCTTGTTTGATGTATGTTGCCCCTAACTTTGATTAGATGGTTAAAGACACCTACTTATTGCGTGTAGAATTGTTAAAGATAGGATACCTTTCTACCGAAGGATAGAGGAATGAGAGATGTGTGATAAAAAAAAGATAAATAATTATATAAATATATTTTTTTTGTTGTACAAGCTTAAAAAGCTCGACTCTTGCGGAAGTATAATAATGATTAAATAATATATAATCAATTAAAAGCCACGAAAAAAAATAATCGTGTAAAATGCAGACGTGTTGTACGCGTTGAATGTGTAAATAAAAGAGATTTCTAATGACAATAAAATACATATGCTTATATTGAATAAAAAAATTCGACGCCAAAATCACAACAAACAGACGTAAACTTACTCTGATTTGCACATGATTATATAATAAATATGTCTTTTCAGTTGTCCGATTACAATTTTTGTTGATAAAAAGGTTTTACCACAAAACTGAGCTTAAAGGTATGTTTTAATATTGGTCGCGTCATGTAAAAGAAAAATTTCAAGCCATATTCTTGCTATTATTTGAGTTCGCAATATTGTAACTTTATCAATTTATCACAATATTACGTATAGCTGCGCCACTACATCAGTTTCATCCTAAACTACAATATAATATAAATGATGATTCGTTGCCTAAGCAACTTATGTAAAGGAGTAGTTGTTACTTATGAAAACAAGCAATTTTGAGAAATAATATTTTAATGTGTGAATAGGTTGATTAGCGCAAATTTCATGAAATTTTAGGGGACAAGAACCTATAAAGAAATTAACTTCAATTGACACTAATTTATCAATTCATTTTGAGGTTAATGTAATGATTTTTTGAATCAATCTTTATTCAGGGTAAAATTGTATGGAAATTGATTTCCATTTTCATTCTAAATAATTTTAAGAAAACTTCATTCCTACGAAGAGAGAAAAAAATTTAGATCAGAAATGGAAGGTAATTCTCATTTCTAATGAAAAACATCCATACTATAAACAATATATACTTTATGGAGTAGATTATCATATAACATTTTATTGTCCTACGTAATTATGTGGTTTATGAACTATTACTATTATGTCTAGAGAATTCTTTGAAGAAATTCTTGTTAAAATTTACACATTCAAACTTTATATTTTGATGTAATCTTTACATATTTGAAGTAAGAATATTAAAATCAATTGAATTTGCATTCTCATGAGTGATTTATATTTTTGAATTTATGTTAATCTTGAAACGAAATTTCCTTACCATTTTTTGTGTTACATAATTATATTGATAACAGATTGTTGTCTTGTTAATAATAAAACTTATCCAAAGTATTTTAATGAATTAAAAATAAATTCCACGAATTGTCTATCAATATCATTAAATTTATTATTTAAATTCTTTATATGTTCAAAATAGTAATTATTATAGAGAAGAAATAATAATGCAACAACAAAGAAAGAATATTGATATTGGTATGCAAAATAATTATTTATAATTTCAATTTTTTTTTTTTTAATTCAAATTCTTATTTTAATATAGATGAGAATAAAGTACACAATAATACTAATTTTCATTCAGAAGAACAATATAAATTGGAAATTCCTGATAGTAAGGAATAATTTTTATATTAATGTTGAAATATTACTCGACTTTAAATAGTTACTGTATTAACCAAATTTTTTAAATAATGTATTTAAGTATTTAGATGCAAATGTATTTTACAAACACTCTTACAACTAGTGTTCCGAAAGGGTCGAGTCGGGTCGGGTTTGAGGATGTATTCGAACTCGACCCGAGTATAAAAACCAACCCGTACAAATACCCGGGTTAATATTTACATGACCCGACCTCTAACCCGACCCGATATAGTTTAACTCCCGGATAACCCGGGTCCAAATAAAATTTTCGAAATATATAATTTTTTTAAATCCTCCTTACGCCCAGCCTGATTTCAAATACATACACGCGTGATTTGTATTTGGTTTTAGATTGCTTTTTTGGCCGGTTCCTCCAGAAAAAATCTTCAACTGTAACACTTTCAATTACAGGTAAAAAAAAAATTTAACCAATTTTAATATTATTCAATGATTACAGGATAATCTCTTACCATTGCTGCTAGGTTTGAAACTGTGAATACTCTACTATATTTAACTACGGTGTATATTTACATAACGAATTAATAATATCTAATAAAATATGCTAGTTATTATTAAACATATACCTTCCATCATAGTAGAACATCTTGATTTCGATCTGCTCAAGGTTTTCTAGACTTCTTAAATAACTGATAAGTTCGCTTTCCAAGAGTTAATTTCTCAGCCTCACTCATTTTATACACAAACAAAGTTAGAAATTAAAAATCGTGTAATGTAAACGATTGTAAATATTTTAAATATAAATATTTGATTAAACCCGGGTCAACCCGGGTCAACCCAGGCCAAGCAAAGGTGTGACCCTGACCCGACGGGTCGGGTTGAATATAAGACTCGTGTCAAATAATGATAAACCCGATTCGGATTTTAAACACGGGTCGGGTCAAATGACCCGGGTTTGACCCGACCCTTTCGGAACACTAGTATTAAATAAATACGATTTCATAAAACAATTTTTTTTTTTGTTAGTGATTCATAAATTAACTAATAAAGATTAATAAATTAATTAATTAAGGGAATGACACGGATCGTGTTAAATGAGATAATAATATTAACTGAATTTAAAATCCAGTAAAAATGGTGTCAGGAAACTTCGTAATATTACGTAATTTTGTCTGTTTCACAGACAGCCGATTTTAAGGAAATTAAAGAGTTCTTTTCTTTTATAATCTATCATCGTATATTTTATTATATAAGAAGCACTCTCATCACAACTAAATATAATAATCATAATTTAACATTATTCCGGCCAGCACTATAAAATTGGCCCGAATTACTGCAACCGGTATCCGTCGGATATCGTATCCGTTCTATCCGGATATCCGGATATCCGTGGATAACAAATACGAACTCTATCGCAAATATCCATTTAGAAAAAAATGAAATGATAATCTTAATGAAAAAAGATTGATAATATATAATTATAAATTTTACGTATTGCATTACGCCATTTACCTATAAAAATAAATGTGGCTGTGTCCTGTATGTCATGCGGTAATAAAAATATGATGCCATTACTTTAGAAAAGAAAATTTATTTATTACTATAAATAAATGTCGGTGAGATGATCCTATTGGTTAAGCATTAATACATGTTCGCCGATCAGTGACATAAAATGACTAGTGTAATGTGTGCCGAGACTATGGGAAAAGTTAGACCCATTAGGAAACACAGTATCTAGTATGTGATTTTCAGCCACATCCTCTTTATATAAAATTTTTAATAGAAGGTAGTTGTTTCATCACATAGCCACATCCTATAGTCGGCGAATCAGAATTTAAAGATTAACACAATGTGCCAATAATCTTTGTAATATAATTTATTTGGTTATTTTTAAAAATTTCTGATAATATTTAAATGAAAATTCGTTTCTGAAACAATAAATTCGAGTAACGTTACAAAGTTAGCTTTCTTTTATTGACTGACGGGATTTATAATTTTCAATTGAAATTTGGGCTTCAGAACTTATAATATAAAAGCGCGTTTTAGTTACTTCAAGACTTCGATTTCTTTTTTATGTATACGTATATGAAAAATTCTCTATTTTTTTTTTATTATATTACATTATGCCCAAAACTTCTTTAAAACAAAAAATTCGCAAACGCAATATCGACAACCCCAACAATAATCTCATTGATATCAAGCCATCTTTCCCTCCGACCTTGACGATTGATGAATTAATCAAAAACTCCAACACAAATAATAAACCAAAATTGGTTCCAAACGCTTTTATCGTATATAGAATGGCGTTAATGAAAGAATATCGTATTAAAAAGTGTAAAATACCTCCTATAGGTAAAGTTTCCAAAATCGCTAAGAGTTCTTGGAATATGGAACCAAAGAACGTAAAAGATTTTTATGAATCGCTAGTTAAAGATGCGAAATCAATTTATAAGCAGAATAACATTCAAATTGTTCTAGATAAACATATGAATAATTATGCTGAAAATAATCAAAAAAGCAATTACATGGATTTTTGCACAGAAAAAGAAAATAAAGAACATGTTGAAATTCAACTTGATAGTAGTAAAGTGAATTATCCTAGTGTCGGTTCAACTGACACTTCCCTAGTAAGTTCTTTAAATTTTAATTCCTCACATGCACTTAATGATCGAGAATATATTAAAATGTTGGAACAAACAATTGATTATTTACTTAAATGTTGAATCGTTCCACGCTGACAAGTTCGAAAAAGAAAGCATTAATATGACTTTTTTAATTGGTAATATATTCGTTTACACAAATTTAAAAAATTATATGAATTTATTATTATAAGCATTTCTATTTAAGCTAATTAAGTTAAATGATACATATGATATGTATTATATACTATATGCTTTATTAATCTTATTGAAGTTTACATTTCACAAATATTTCCGTATTTTATGCAAGTTTTAAGTTTTTTTTTCAAATTCGTTTTAATTCTCAATTTTGTAATAACACTGGTAGACAAGCTTTATAAAAAAAAAAAAAATTTAATAAATAAAGATAACCGATCGAGAACGAAGAATGCTCAAATTTAAATATAATTTAAATACATCAGAAAGTTTACGTTTAAAATATACTTAAAATTGTAATTTTTAAGTGTATTTTTAATTATATTTTAAATATGTTTTAAAATATTTTTTAAAACTTGAAGAAAATTTTTTTCATAGCTATTATTGACATTTTTGTTTGAATTGATAATTATATTGTTTTTCTTCACATTGTCTTTATATTGTCATATAATTCGCTGAGAGTTATTGCTACAATATTATCTTTTATATTTTTACTTTGTAATTCAAACCTATGGTTTGTTTTAATTAACCAATAATAATTTGATCGACAATTATTTCACCGACAGAAACATTTAACCGATAGAAACCATTTCACCGAAACACTTTACCGACAGAAACATTTCACCGACAGAAACATTTCACCGACAGAAGCATTCACCGACAGAAGCATCTCATCATTTTACCGAGTCTAAATTCAGGGATTGGAATCGATTCCCATAATTAGAATCGATTTTCGATTCCGATTACTGTGCACCATTAAAACTTGTGGCCAATGATCCCAAATTTATGTAACACAAAAGCTATTCTACTTATTTTAGTAATCTTCCCCAGCGTAACCAACAAAAAAGCTCGGCACGTGATCTGTGATGATGCGACATAAATAAATATTTTTTTCTCGCGTCAAATATTAACTTGCCCACTCACCCATTTCTTTATACATATTTCTTTTTTATTATTTTATCATATATATTATGATAAAACAATAAATATTAATATTTTACGTTCCTTTAAAATTTTTAAAGTTTGTTTTAGCAAGTATTAAAGTATTTTTATATTTAATTATATATATTTTGACGTTTTTTGTATAATTAGCACAAACTTGTATATTTTAGTTAGGTATATATTATTTTATCAGTTATATAGAGAATTTTTAAAACAAAGAAAAAAAAATTTTTTACTTCATAAATATATAAAGTAAAAATTATTAAATAAAATTATAATAAACTTCATAAAAATAATAAAACTATTTGAAACTTAAAAAAATTCATTTATTTTCTATTGTCTTTTTTATTATAAAGAATATTTAAATATTAAAAAGTCTCTTCAAAATGTTACACAAAATTTAGACGCCACACTTTAGGTCTGCCCGAGATTTGTTGCAACTTAATATATATCACGTGACTTACAATAACTAAACGATCGTCTCCTTGTGTAATATTACACTAATTCTCCGATTTTTATTGGAGATAAAATTTTTGTAAAGTCATGTGATATAATGTGAGGTAGAATTTAGTAATTCTGGCTGGCATTATAGTTTCGATAATTGATTCTTGATTCGATTCCAATCCTTACACCTTTAATGACAGGTACATGTACATCATACCGACAATCAAATTACAAACAAGTTATTAGTTATTTACTATGCTATCCATAAACAAATGAGTATCATCTGAACATGAAGAAAAGAGATAAGAAATTAATCATTATTGATTGCGTACAAAATAATACAATTTCCTTTTATATAAATTAAATTGTGGCTTCATTTAAAAAGTAAGTATTTTGCATTGTGTTATACAATAATATTATTTCATATTGTGTAAAATATTAAACACTGAAAAAAATTAGTTAATATTGACGTAATTTAAGGGATTATTTGATATTTATACATCTGATCTATTGGATTGTGTACGTGAATTTCTTAATTGGATACTGTCATATACTTTAGATTGCTTGTCAAATTTTCCCATGGAGAAAAAAAAATAATTCCCATTTACAAAAAGGAAATAGATATAATTGTCAGTAATTTGATTAACGGTGTAATGTACCTGTCGGTTAAATGATTGTAAATGATTGTTGTTCAAATAATTGTCGGTGAAATGATGGTGAGTTGCAACTATAATTACCGATCACGAGTAATGATTACTACGAGGTTGGTTCGCTTCGCTGACAAGTTACTTTCACTGGCAATCACTTCACTGACAAACATTTTTTAGCTGACAGGTAATTCTCCAACAAACGTTTAATTCGCCGAGTCGTTTCATAATATTTAACTGAATGTTTTATTAATAAAAATGAGCAATGAAACAATGGACTTTATATTTTTACGAAAAATAGTAAAAAATGGAAATTGGGGAATTTCTTTTATCTGACGTGTCACGTTAAACTGGGGTAAAAAATTTTTTTTAGGCGCCATTTTACACACATTCTATAAACATATTAAACATAACTGTGTCAGTGTGTCTCACAAGTCACAATTTACATATCGAATGAAAATTCTCTACAACTTTAACTTGTTTAGCGAAATATATTTTGTTATCATTTATTTACTTTTACATTTCCTTAGTATTTAAATATTTTATTATGATGGATGGACGTACTTGAGTCATATATAGTTATATATAATAACCAATGTCTGATGTATACAAGTCTAATATCGGAGTGAACTTATGCAGGATATTTCTCTATTTTTCATTGAATTTAAATAAAAAAAAAAATTTTTTCAATATTGAGAATTTAATAACTTTTTAATATTAATACCAAAGTTATTCTCGTATAACTAAATATTTATTGTTAATATCAGTATGTCTGATCACTTTGATTATATATGTGAAAATTAATTATATATGATTAGTGCATTAATGATATAGAAGGTTTTGCAATATTGGTTCATGAATCATGATCGTATTATATTATTAAAGAAAATTACAGTAAAAAAAAGATTAAAAGAATTGTTTATGAGCGGTTAAGATCACTTCTAACATATGAGAGCAGTAAATGGGATTAAGGCCTCGTAGCTGACGCCTGACGTAGCATATTACTTTAATAAACAAATGTATAAAATCTTTATCTTAATAATATCATAATATCATGCATTAAAAGTGGTTATTTATTTCTGAATAAATTTAATTTCATCGATTTTTCAAAAAAAAAAAAATTCCATTCATTAATGGATAGTCAGTTGAACACGAGAAAATTGAAAAAAATCAAAACCAATTTTGTTTACAAATAAGAAAATTTTGATGGCTTTTTAACTATTTAAAAAAAAAATCAAAATAAAAGTTGAGAGTAAAAATGTTATAAATCAAGTGATATACTTTTATCTATTTTTATATACTATATAACTATTCTTTACTAATTTGATTAAAAATTAAATGATAAAAATATAATAAAAAAAAATGATGAAATAATAAAATATAAAATGAAAAAAAAAACAAAATAAAAAGAAATGAGAAATTGAATGAAATATTATAGTATATTATATGTATAAAGTATATATCTTCAACTTATTAATTGAAGATCAGGCGGTAAATGTTAAAATTACAAATTTTGTATACACTATTTACATAAAACTGTGACATGAAATAATGATATACTTCAAGTAGTCTGAACAAGCCATTTATAATAAGTTTAATATACATTCAAATGCAATTCAGGCTTTCTTAATATAAGCTAAAAGTATAATATAACTATATTTAAGCACTTTTGATCAACTGACTTGAAACTGATCATCACCAGAAAGGTCATACATAACTTTAAAAACGTGATATTAAAAATAAAAAAGGTTAAGGTGCGTGATTATTTAGCATAATAGTCTAATAATAAAATATTGAATTATGAGGAATAAATTAAATTAATTTAACGTTTAATCCATAATTCAACATGAATTTAAAAAGGTTATGTTTTTAAATTATTTCAATAAGCTACAACAGTTGATATGATTAATAATATTGAATTAAACTTGTTCTACCAAAGGCAATGATTTAATTAGTTTATACACCGCACCTCCCTTAAAATGGCAAATGATAAACATAAAAATATATATAAATTTGTAACGCAGGGTGCGGTGAATACATTATTTCTTATATTATTACTCGATAAATTAATAATGATATCATGTGTTTATATAATTTTATTGAGGTTGAATATTAATGATAACTTCTTTATTATTTGATTCTCATTTGCATGCATACATTAATATTGTGATAATTTTGTTATTTAGCCGACCTGTAATATTTTAAAATCACATCTTAATTTACTATTGCTTCCAATTTTATACTAACTGGTCATGAACTTGTGTGACCAACCGCTTTGACTGACCACCAGACTGGCCATTTAACTGACCATTTGACTAATCATTTTAAGCAAAATGATTATAAAATTATTGTGTTAAAGAATTTATTTAATGATTTGATTTATTTTGTAAAAAAAGAACTTAGTAAGATCATTTTTTTGGTCGGGCCGGTCAGATGGTCAGACATATCAATCGATGACTGTCCGTGACCGATCGTTGCCATCCCTACGATATATTATAAAAGCTTAAGGTTAATGCATTTGTTATATTTTTCTTGTTATTATTAAAGATATAAAATAAACAAATTCTTCTTATTAACAATTTAGTAGTTATTACAACTTATGAGAAATTTACTTTTTAAAATAAATGATTATTTCATTTAACATAGTTTAATCGATTGCTTTGTCACAAATTTGTTTCAATAAGATTTTAAGCTAATTTGTTCAATTACAAACTGATTTTATTATGTAAATAAGTGAAATTTTATGATAAATTACAATATTCTATATAATCAGTGTTGAACAATACTATATTAATTACAAATGTTTATACTATATATATTTATGTAAGCTAAACCTGTAAAATTATTCATCTAGATTGCACAATCTAAACATTCAGAATTATCAGGATTATCATCAGTATACTTTGGAATATTTTCTGTAAAAGGATTAAGTAATCGAGATGTATAAATAGCTTGAGGATGAGTAGTATTTACTTGTCTATCTACTTTTGATGAAGAAAGATGTAAAATTCTATACTTTTCTGCTTCTTCAATTTCTGCCTTATATTGATTATTCATAGAAATTGATGAAAGTAATTTAGACAACTCTGTTGTATCAGGTCTGTTTTCTGGATTTGAATCCCAACATTTTTTCATTAGGTCAATATAACATCTTGGTGCTGCTTGCTCATTTATTTCTGGTCTAATTCCATTATAAATGTCTAATGTTAGACAACAATCATGTGCTCGATCGTCAAAAGGTTGTCTTCCAGTTGCTACAAAATACATAATCATACCGAAGCTATAGATGTCTGCAACTTTAGTGTAAAGTTTTCCTCTTAATACTTCAGGTGCCACATAAGGAATAATTCCATAAATTTTTGTTTTATCTAAATTACCAATCTCTCCACATAATCCCATATCTGAAATATATGTTTTAATGTTAGACTTTATGGAAGGATTGTTGAATAATATATTTCTTATATGAAGATCACGATGTACTATTTGCTCATCATGGAGTTCTCTGAGGCCACTAGCAATATACAATAATGTTTGTATTTTCTTTTTCCAATTAAAATATTTATAATTTTCATTTATATTTATCCAATTATCAAAACTCCCACCTGCTGCATAATGAAGAATAATAATATAATTTTTTGTATCCGGCTCTTGAGATATTCCATATATTTTTAAAATACTACTATGTGTTGGTTTAGTTGAATATGCTTTGACCTATTAAAACATGAAATATAAAATGTTAAAATGTTAAATCAAAATCACATTTATAAAGATAGTATAGTAGAGAAATTTCATACCTCTTTTAGTAATTCATTAATGTGATTTTGTGAATTTTCTAAACATTTTAAAGCAACTTCTTTATATGAATCTCTTTTATAATTTTCATCCTGACTTACCAAATATAATGGACCATCTTTCCATATTGCTGAATATATTGTAGCAAAACCACCTTTTCCTATTTGCTTAATTTCATCAAACTGACTGTATGGCACCCATTCAAATATTAGATCATCATATTTTAAAATCTTTAATTGAATTTCTTGAATTGCATTGTCAATTTTTTCATTCCCAGTTAGATTTATAGGTTTATTTTGAACTAATATATAATCTTTGGTATCAGGATTTTGGGAAATCCCATATATTACAAGAAAACTACTATTACTTGTTGAATATTTTTTAACCTAAAATATTAATAAAGAAATTAGTACAATGTTAAAAGTTGAAAAAATTTGTAAATTTTATACCTCATTTATTACATATTGAGTAAGATTGTATGAATTATGCAATTGTTTTAAGAAGACATTTTCATTTGAATTTCTTCTATATTCATACTTATAGAAATCAACAATTGGACCTTTTCCCCATATTGCTGAATATATTGTTGCAAAACCATTGTTGCTTGTTTCTTTAATTTTATAAAACTGATTGTATGGTACCCATTCAAGTACAATATCACTAGTTTTCAATTGCACCTCTTTTATAAAATCATCAATTTTTTCATTTCCACTTATCCAGGCAATATGTCTTTGAACAAAAATATAATCATTTGTATCTAGATTTTGAGAAATCCCATACAATATAGGAAATACATTATATTTTATTGAATATTTTTTAACCTAAACCATAAACAAGAAATTAATACTATTATTGAAAAATGTAATAATATTTATAAAATTCTTTTACCTCGTTTATTAGAGAGTCAATTGGGTTTTGTAAATTATGTAAGCATTTCAGAGCAACTTCTTTATTTGCATCTCTTGTATAATCATCATGCTGATATTGTAATGGACCATTTTTCCATATTGCTGAATATACAATCATAAAATCATCTTTGTCTATTTCTTTAATTTCATTAAATTGATTGTATGGTATCCATTCAAATACTACATCATTATAGGAATTAATATTTAATTGTCTTTCTTGAATCAAATCATCAATTTTTTCATTTCCACTCATCCAATTTACTAAGTTTATGGAATTATTTTGAACTAAAATATAATCATTTGTAACCGGATTTTGTGATATTCCATATAATACAAGAAAACTGTTATTTTTTGTTGAATATTTTATAGCCTAAAACCATAAACAATAAATTAACAAAATATAATAATAAATGTAATAATATTTGTAGAAATTTATACCTCATTTATCAGAGTATCAACTGGATTTTGTAAGTTATGCAAACATTTTAAAGCAACTTCTTTATTTAAAACTCTTGTATATTTTCTATAATGTAATGGGCCATTCTTCCATATTGCTGAATATACAGTTATAGAACCATTTTTGCCTGCTTCTTTAATTTTATTAAACTGATTGTATGGTATCCATTCAAATACTACATCATTATAGTAATTAATTTTTAATTGTCTTTCTTGAATGAAATCATCAATTTTTTCATTTCCACTCATCCAATTTACTAAGTTTATGGAATTATTTTGAACTAAAATATAATCATTTGTATCTGGATTTTGTGATATTCCATATAATACAAGAAACTTGTCATTTTTTATTGAATATTTTTTAGCCTAAAACCATAAACAGAAAATTAATAAAATATAATAATAAATGTAATAAAATTTGTAAAATTTATACCTCATTTATTAGAGAATCAACAGGATTTTGTAAGTTATGCAAACATTTTAAAGCAACTTCTTTATTTGAATCTCTTGTATATTTTCCATAATGTAATGGGCCATTCTTCCATATTGCTGAATATACAGTTATAGAACCATTTTTGCTTATTTCTTTAATTTTATTAAACTGATTGTATGGTATCCATTCTAATATTGTGTCATCATAGTTTTTAATTTCTAATTGCATTTCTTGAATAAAACCATCAATTTTTTCATTTGCACTTATCCAGGTAATATGTTTTTGAACTACTAAAATATAATCGTTTGTGTCTGGATTTTGAGATATTCCATATATTTTAATAATCTCTTTGCCAAATATTCCTGTTGAATATTTTTTAACCTAAATATGAATAAAAGAGATAAATATACTATAGTAAAAGAAATAATTAAAATATTTTATGAAAGTTTTATACCTCATTTATCACAAATTCTATGGGGTTTTGTAAATTATGTAAACATCTTAAAGCAACTTTTTTATTTGAATGCCTTGTATAACTTTTATTTTGTATATTTTTCTTACATAATGGGCCAACTTCCCATATTGTTGAATACACTGTTATAAGGCCATTTCTGTCTATTTCTTTAATTTGATCAAACTGATTATATGGTATCCATTCTAATACTGTATTATTATCAGAGTCATCGATTTTTGATTGCATTTTTTGAATGAAAGCATCAATTCTTTCATTCCCGCTGGCCCAATTTGTAAATTTATCTTCTAAATATTTTGAATTTCCTGAATATTCAATTTCTTTATTTTGGGAAGACATTATTTCAAAAGCAAATAAAAATTTTAGAACAAAAGTTTATTTATAACTTTGCGCAATTTTTATTTTTTATGTGCAAGGTTACACGTATAACAATATTAATGTGATGTAAAATATTTGTGCAACAAATCCCCCTGCTCTTCGCAACGTCACATGACTGGTCAGGGGATAATAAATACTAAAATTCAGCGTGACGTCGAGAATTTAATAGAAATGTGACACGTAAATCTATTTACGTTATTGAAAATCTTTTCTTAATAAATCAGGAAATATTTTAAATATTTTTAGGATTATAGTTGTATATAATATTAGTGTAACAAATATTAATCCAGAAATATATATATATAGAGGTCAGGTGGCGAAAATTTTTTTTTATTATGGGCTGTACACAGAGACATTTTATATGAGTAGTATGAAAATCCTGTAAAAAATACGCAAATAAAATTCCAGACACCNGGATTTTGTGATATTCCATATAATACAAGAAACTTGTCATTTTTTATTGAATATTTTTTAGCCTAAAACCATAAACAGAAAATTATTAAATATAATAATAAATGCAATAATATTTGTAGGAATTTATACCTCATTTATTAGAGAATCAACAGGATTTTGTAAGTTATGCAAGCATTTTAAAGCAACTTCTTTATTTGTATCCCTTGTCCACCTATTATTTTTGTGTAATGGACCATTCTTCCAAATTGCTGAATATACAGTTATAGAACCATTTTTGCCTGCTACTTCAATTTTATTAAACTGATTGTATGGTATACATTCAAATGCTACATAATCATAATAATTAACTTTTAATTGTCTTTCTTGAATGAAATCATCAATTGTTTCATTTCCACTTAGGATAAGATAATTTTGAACTAAAATATAATCATTTGTATCTGGATTTTGTGATATTCCATATAATATAAGAAACTTGTCATTTTTTGTTGAATATTTTTTAACCTAAAACCATAAACAATAAATTAACAAATACAATAATTGTAACAATATTTATAGAAATTTATACCTCATTTATTAGAGAATCAACAGGATTTTGTAAGTTATGCAAACATTTTAAAGCAACTTCTTTAATATTTGAATCTCTTATATATACACTATTAAAGTTATCATAAAGTAATGGGCCATTCTTCCATATTGCTGAATGTACAGTTATAGAACCATTTTTACCTGTTTCTTTAATTTCAATAAACTGATTGTATGGTATCCATTCAAATACTACATCATTATAGTAATTAATTTTTAATTGTCTTTCTTGAATAAAATCATCAATTTTTTCATTTCCACTAGTCCAGGTAAGAACTAAAATATAATCATTTGTATCTGGATTTTGTGATATTCCATATAATATAAGAAACTTGTCATTTTTTGTTAAATATTTTATAGCCTAAAAAAACAATAAACAGTAAATTAATAAATATAATAATAAATGTAACAATATTTGTAGAAATTTATACCTCATTTATTAAAGAATCAACAGGATTTTGTAAGTAATGCAAACATTTTAAAGCAACTTCTTTGTTTGAATCTCTTGTATAATTACTATTTCTCCGCTGATACTCTTTGGGACCATCCTTCCATATTGCTGAAAATACAGTTACAGAACCATTTTTGCTTGTTTCTTTAATTTCATTAAACTGATTGTATGGTATCCATTCAAATACTACATCATCATTATAGGAGTTAATAATTAATTGTTTTTTCTGAATGAAATTATCAATTTTTTCATTTCCACTAGCCCAGGTAAGAACTAAAATATAATCACTTGTAACTGGATTTTGGGATATTCCATATAATACAAGAAACTTGTCATTTTTTGTTGAATATTTTTTAGCCTAAAACCATAAACAATAAATTAACAAAATATAATAATAAATGTAATAATATTTGTAGAAATTTATACCTCATTTATTAGAGAATCAACAGGATTTTGGAAGCTATGCAAACATTTTAAAGCAACTTCTTTATTTGAATCTCTTGTATAATTATTACTCTCCTTATCCTCTTTGTGTAATGGACCATTCTTCCATATTGCTGTATATACAGTTATAGAACCACTTTTGCCTGTTTTTCTAATTTCATTAAACTGATTGTATGGTATCCATTCAAATAATACATCATTATAGGATTTAATATTTAATTGTCTTTCTTGAATGAAATCATCAATTTCTTCATTTCCACTCAGGATAAGATAATTTTGAACTAAAATATAATTATTTGTATCTGGATTTTGGGATATTCCATATAATACAAGAAACTTGCCATTTTTTGTTGAATATTTTTTAACCTAAAACCATAAACAGAAATTAATAAAATACAATAATAAATGTAACAAGAATTTTTAGAAATTTATACCTCATTTATTAGAGAATCAACAGGATTTTGTAAGTTATGCAAACATTTTAAAGCAACTTCTTTATTTGAATCTCTTGTATAAATATTATTCCTCCTATCCTCTTTGTGTAATGGACCATCCTTCCAAATTGCTGAATATATGGTTATAGAACCATTTTTGCCTGTTTCTTTAATTCCATTAAACTGATTGTATGGTATCCATTCAAATAATATATCATCATGGAATTTAATATTTAATTGTCTTTCTTGAATATAACCATCAATTTTTTCATTTCCACTCAGGATAAGATAATTTTGAACTAAAATATAATTATTTGTATCTGGATTTTGGGATATTCCATATAATACAAGAAACTTGTCATTTTTTATTGAATATTTTTTAGCCTAAAACCATAAACAGAAAATTAATAAAATACAAAATAAGTATAACAAGATTTATAGAAATTTATACCTCATTTATTAGAGAATCAACAGGATTTTGTATGTTATGCAAACATTTTAAAAAAACTTCTTTATTTGAATTTCTTGTATAAATATTATTCCTCCTATCCTTTTTGTGTAATGGACCATTCTTCCATATTGCTGAAGATACAGTTATAGAACCATTTTTGCCTGTTTCTTTAATTCCACTAAACTGATTGTATGGTATCCATTCAAATAATATATCATCATAGAATTTAATATTTAATTGTCTTTCTTGAATGAAATCATCAATTTTATCATTTCCGCTAATCCAATTTACTAAGTTTATGGAATTATTTTGAACTAAAATATAATCATTTGTATCTGGATTTTGTGATATTCCATATAATACAAGAAACTTGCCATTTTTTGTTGAATATTTTTTAGCCTAAAACCATAAACAGAAAATTAAAATTATATTAAATAAACATAATAATAAATGAAATAACATTTATAGAAATTTATACCTCATTTATTAGAGAATCAACAGGATTTTGTAAGTTATGCAAACATTTTAAAGCAACTTCTTTATTTGAATCTCTTGTATAAATATTATTCCTCCTATCCTTTTTGTGTAATGGACCATTCTTCCATATTGCTGAATATACAGTTATAGAACCATTTTTGCTTGTTTCTTTAATTTTATTAAACTGATTGTATAGCATCCATTCAAATACTACATCATCATTATAGGAGTTAATATTTAATTGTCTATTTTGAATGAAATCATCAATTTTTTCATTTCTGCTCATCCAATTTACTAAGTTTATGTAATTATTTTGAACTAAAATATAATCATTTGTATCTGGATTTTGTGATATTCCATATAATACGAGAAACTTGTCATTTTCTGTTGAATATTTTTTAGTCTAAAACCATAAACAATAAATTAACAAAATAATAATAAATGCAATAATATTTGTAGAAATTTATACCTCATTTATTAGAGAATCAACAGGATTTTGTAAGCTATGCAAACATTTTAAAGCAACTTCTTTATTTGAATCTCTTGTATATTTTCTATAATGTAATGGGCCATTCTTCCATATTGCTGAATATACAGTTATAGAACCATTATTGCCTGCTTCTTTAATTTCATTAAACTGATTGAATGGTATCCATTCAAATACTACATCATTATAGTAATTAATTTTTAATTGTCTTTCTTGAATGAAATCATCAATTTTTTCATTTCCACTCATCCAATTTACTAAGTTTATGGATTTTGTGATATTCCATATAATACAAGAAACTTGTCATTTTTTATTGAATATTTTTTAGCCTAAAACCATAAACAGAAAATTATTAAATATAATAATAAATGCAATAATATTTGTAGAAATTTATACCTCATTTATTAGAGAATCAACAGGATTTTGTAAGTTATGCAAGCATTTTAAAGCAACTTCTTTATTTGTATCCCTTGTCCACCTATTATTTTTGTGTAATGGACCATTCTTCCAAATTGCTGAATATACAGTTATAGAACCATTTTTGCTTGCTACTTCAATTTTATTAAACTGATTGTATGGTATCCATTCAAATGCTACATAATCATAATAATTAACTTTTAATTGTCTTTCTTGAATGAAATTATCAATTTTTTCATTTCCATTCAGGATAAGATAATTTTGAACTAAAACATAATCATTTGTATCTGGATTTTGTGATATTCCATATAATACAAGAAAATTGTCATTTTTTGTTGAATATTTTTTAGCCTAAAACCATAAACAGAAAATTAATAAAATATAATAATAAATGTAATAAAATTTGTAGAAATTTATACCTCATTTATTAGAGAATCAACAGGATTTTGTAAGTTATGCAAAAACTTTAAAGCAACTTCTTTATTTGAATCTCTTGTATATTTTCCATAATGTAATGGGCCATTCTTCCAAATTGCTGAATATACAGTTATAGAACCATTTTTGCCTGTTTCTTTAATTTCATTAAACTGATTGTATGGTATCCATTCAAATAATATATCATCATAGAATTTAATATCTAATTGTCTTTCTTGAATGAAATCATCAATTTTTTCATTTCTGCTCATCCAATTTACTAAGTTTATGGAATTATTTTGAACTAAAATATAATCATTTGTATTTGGATTTTGTGATATTCCATATAATACAAGAAACTTGTCATTTTTCGTTGAATATTTTTTAGCCTAAAACCATAAACAATAAATTAACAAATATAATAATAAGTATAATAATATTTGTAGAAATTTATACCTCATTTATTAGAGAATCAACAGGATTTTGTAAGTTATGCAAACATTTTAAAGCAACTTCTTTATTTGAATCTCTTGTATATTTTCTATAATGTAATGGGCCATTCTTCCAAACTGCTGAATATACAGTTATAGAACCATTTTTGCTTGTTTCTTTAATTTCATTAAACTGTTTGTATGGTATCCATTCAAGCACTATGTTATTATGGTCATTAATTTTTAATTGCTTTTCTTGAATGAAATTATCAATTGTTTCATTTCCACTCATCCAATTTACTAAGTTTATGGAATTATTTTGAACCATAATATAATCACTTGTGTCTGGATTTTGTGATATTCCATATAATACAAGAAACCCGTCTTCTTCTGTTGAATATTTTTTAGCCTAAAATCATAAACAGAAAATTAGCATTATATAAAAAAATAATAAAAGTTATAATATTTATAGAAATTTATACCTCATTTATTAAAGAATCAACAGGATTTTGCGAGTTATGCAAACATTTTAAAGCAACTTCTTTATTTGAATCCCTTGTCCACCTATTATTTTTGTGTAATGGACCATTCTTCCATATTGCTGAATATACAGTTATAAAACCATTTTTGCTTGTTTCTTTAATTTCATTAAACTGTTTGTATGGTATCCATTCAAATAATATATCATTATAGAATTTAATATTTAATTGTCTTTCTTGAATGAAATCATCAATTTTTTCATTTCCACTCATCCAATTTACTAAGTTTATGGAATAATTTTGAACCAGAATATAATCACTTGTATCTGGATTTTGTGATATTCCATATAATATAAGAAACCTGTCTTCTTCTGTTGAATATTTTTTAGCCTATAATCATAAACAGAAAATTAGCATTATATAAAAAAGATAATAAATGTAATAATATTTATAGAAATTTATACCTCATTTATTAAAGAATTAACAGGATTTTGCAAGTTATGCAAACATTTTAAAGTAACTTTTTTATTTGAATTTCTTGTATAATTATTTCTCCACCCATACTTTTTGTGTAATGGACCATTCTTCCATATTGCTGAATATACAGTTATAAAACCATTTTTGCCTGTTTCTTTAATTTTATTAAACTGATTGTAGGGTATCCATTCAAATATTACATCATTATGAGAATTAATATTTAATTGTCTTTCTTGAATGAAATCATCAATTTTTTCATTTCCACTCATCCAATTTACTAAGTTTATGGAATTATTTTGAACTAAAATATAATCATTTGTATCTGGATTTTGTGATATTCCATATAATACAAGAAACTTGTCATTTTTTGTTGAATATTTTTTAGCCTAAAACCATAAACAGAAAATTAATAAAATATAATAATAAATGTAATAAAATTTGTAAAATTTATACCTCATTTATTAGAGAATCAACAGGATTTTGTAAGTTATGCAAACATTTTAAAGCAACTTCTTTATTTGAATCTCTTGTATATTTTCCATAATGTAATGGG
>QZLH01000905.1:8366-28854 GCA_003833135.1 Oehlia diaphana | reverse complement strand
CACATGACTTTGACGCAATTTCGACCATTTCGACTTTTGGAGGGGCCCAAGTCGAAATTATTTCGACCATTTCGACCATTTCGGAGGTAGAAATTAACCAATTTCGGTTTCATGTATAGATTACATTAAATATTTTACATAAAATTAGTATTAGAAATCTATCTATTAATGCTAAAGATATGATTTTACCACCATTCAATACAGATCAGTAAGATGAATCCAATGAATATTAATTCATCTATGTATGATCACTGAATGGTGAATAATATTAAATTTCACATTTTTTAAAAATTTTTGAGCATTAAAAAATTAAAATGACGATACATGCATTTATTTATTATGCAATAATAATACAAAGACGAATTAGGGTTCATTAGATTCATCTTACTGAGGTAAGTCAAATGGTGGTAAGATCATGTCTCTAGCATTAATAAATAGCTTTCTAATGCTAGTTTTATGTAAAATATTTAGTGTAATCTAACTTATGATTTATCGATGCTAGAGATGCGATCTTACCACCATTTGACTTACCTCAGTAAGATGAATCCAATGATCCCTAATTCATCTTTGTACAACTATTGCATAACGAATAAATATATATATTAGAATTTTAATTTTTTAACGCTCAAAAATTTTTAAAAAATGCGAAATTTGACATTATTTACCATTCAGTGATCATACATAAACGAATTAATTTTCATTGGATTTGTCTCACCAAGATGTATCAAATGGTGGTAAGATCATGTCTCTAGCATTGATAAATAGCTTTCTAATGATAATTTTTTATAAAACATTTGGTGTAATCTAACTTGTGATCTATCAATACTAGAGATACAATCTTATTACCATTTGACACGTCTTATTGCAAGAAATCCAATAATGTATGGCTCAATTTTGTACGATCACTAGATCTCCAGTTATTCAATTTTTTGCATTTTTTTTAAAAATTGAATTAAACTAAACTGAATCACCAGTTTTTCGGTTCTAATACCTGAATTAAACTAAACTGAATTTTAAGCCAATTTCAGATCAGTTCCTGGATTTAACCTGAACCATTCAGAGCTTTAACTAAGACTCAGGTCCAGAAGTAGCATCAAAAAAATCAAAGAAATCAAAAACAGAAAGCTGATCTTTTAGAAATAAACAGAGATAAACCAAGAAGACTTGGAAAAAGATCTGAATGGTACTTCTAAGTTAACTTTATTAGCCGAAATTAGAAACCTACTAAGTAGAATTGCCAATTGAGGATGAACAGGCGATTTAGGAGAACTATGCATCATGCTAATAAGATGCGAGTAAAATTTTTTTGATTTATTTTATTAACCCCTTTTTTAATTTCTTATTTTTTCCTGGCTTTATTTTTGTTGCTCTTTTATTTTCTTTTTGTTCAATGAAGCTGTAAGTTTATGTTGCAGTTTCAGCAAGTTTTCTGAGTACTTGGGCATAAATCTAGAGGAAGGGCACTCCTTTAAGAAAAAAGCAATTACTAAATTACGCTTACTCCACCAGTCTGAAGCCTTCTCTGACAATGCACATATGATTGTTCTATTGTAAATTAATGGGTGGTTTAGATTTTAATTAATTAGTTTTATTTGTTATAATGTAGCTTACTTATATAATAATGTATATTTTTAATAAAATTTAAATGTGCTATAGCGGCCAAAAAAAAAAAACTATCAAAATCAAAAAACATTTATAAGTTATATTTTTAGAGTAAAAATATAGTATAATAACTTTTATTTTTATTTATTTTATTTTTCTTTATAAAGGTATAATCATATTTGTTAATAATAATATTAAAGTAGTAATACAATATATTTATAAAATAAATAAATAAAGTATTTTAAATAGGAGTTTGCTATTTATCACTGATAAATGATTATCATAGGATTTTTTTAGAATTAACAAATTGATATATAAATTTCCTTTTGAGAATATGAGTAATATTATACAATACAAAAAAAAGTAATTTTATTTCATATTAAAAAATAAAAATGTATTATATAAGTTCTAAAAAAGGAAATTTATATATAGATCATTTAATTTTAGCTAAAATTTAAAAAATCATGTAATATTGGTAACAATTATTATCAGAAATTTATGGAAATTTTATTTTAAATAAATATAAGGATTAATTTTACATTCACCTCTGGTGAATTTCACCAGAGTGAATTTCACTTTGATCTGCAATGCATTAAAATTTTAAATTTACCCAGTGAAATTCACCAGATGATTTCATATTACACAAATGCGTAACGCATATTTTGCTTTTTGCTTTCTTGTAGTATTATTTACAAAATGTTTTTTTATTTTCTTATTACTTCGCTTTAACTTTAGTTGTTTTCAGAAAACAACAATTTCAAATAACTTTAAGACTTACTTTTATTGTTAGCATTTTTATTTTTCTATTATTCCCTTTACTCCCACTTTGTTTTAAATTATCCTTTTTATTCATCATTGTTCCTTTCGCTCCCATATCATTTTTCATCACTCCATATCACTTTATATCAGATTTTATCACTTTATATCGCTCTATATCGTTCCATATCATTTTTCATTACTCTATATCGGTTTTCATCACTCCATAAGGACCCTGAAATACACTATTAAGAACCATATCGTACACTTTTAAAAAATTTTGAAAAGTTTTATTGTACTGTGGTACAAATTTCCTTATTAGGTGATCATGTGTAGCTACTTATGTCGTACACTTATAGTCAGTGAAATAAAAGCTTTGTCGTATACTTATTTTATAATAAAGAAAATTTAGGTGTACACTTTTAATTATAATAATTGTTTGGTATTTTTTTTGCGATTTTATATATAAAAATGCTAAACTATTATTAGTTCAGCATCTTTTATATTATAATAAATAAGAAAAAATATTATTTAATTACATATATATAAAATTTGATAGTTAATATAATGATAATTATAAGTATATTTGGAATTTTATTTAATTATCTTGGATGTACATTTTAGCTAAATTTTGATATGAATATTAAATATTTGTTGTACAAAATAAAAAATTTCTTGCTAATGTCGTACATTTGGGCAAAATTTTTTTGTACACTTTGACAATTTCTCAGACGGAGTTCACTATGTAAAAATTGTTCATATTCAGGGGCCATACTCCATATCGCTTTTTATCACTCCATATCGCTCTATATCACTTTATATTGTTCTATATAAGTTTTCATCACTCCATATCACTCTATATCATTTTCCATCACTTCATATTGCTCTATATCGTTTTTCATTACTTTATATCATTTATATCATTTTCCATCACTTCATATTGCTCCATATCATTTTTCATCACTCCATATCGCTTCATATTATTTTTCATCACTCCATATTGCTCCATATTATTTTTCATCACCCCATATTGCTCCATATCATTTTTCATCACTCCATATCGTTCTATATCATTTTCCATCACTTTATATCGCTCCATATCGTTTTTCATCACTCCATATTGCTCCATATCATTTTTTATCACTCCATATTGCTTCATATTGTTTTTCATCACTCCATATTGCTCTATATCATTTTCCATCACTTCATATCACTCCATATCATTTTTCATCACTTCATATTACTCCATATCATTTTTCATTACTCCATATTGCTCCATATCATTTTTCATCATTCTATATTACTCCATATCATTTTTCATCACTTCATATTGCTCTATATCATTTTTCATTACTTTATATTGCTCTATATTAGTGTTCTGCAAACGATTCGGTCAAATTGAATCGATTCGAATTCGATTCGTAATTTGATTTAATTCGATTCAAAAATTTTGATTTGCAAATCAGATTTGAATTTCAAATCCAGATTTGAGCTTCGAATCTGAATTAAAATATAAGATTCGATTCGATTTCAAATCAAATTACGAATCAGCCTAAACTAATTCGATCAAATCTGAATCAAATCCAAATCAAATCCAAATCGATTTGATTTGACCGAATCAAATAAATTTGATTTAAAATGATCGGATGACTCATGATCAAATCACAATAAAATTAGATCTAGTGATCTACATCACTACATTAATAACAATTAATATTGCAAATAAAAGATAAATAATTTTTAATAAGTATTACTAACCAAAAATCCTTGTAAATTTGTAATATAAATAATAAATTAAATTATTAAATTTGAACGAATTCAAACTGAATCGAATCGAATTTCAAATCAAATTCGAATTTGAATCAAATTTTCAAACCGAATCGAATCGAATTTCAAATCAAATTCGAATCCAAATCGAATCAAATCAAATTACGAATCTGTTCAAATGATTTGAGATTTGATTTGATTTAATTTGAATTCAATCAGATCAAATCTAAATCAAATCAAATCAAATTCGAATCAAATCTCGAATCAGATTTAAACTGATTTGTCTCAGATCTGAATTCAAATTTTCAGATTTGATTTGATCGAATCAAATTTCAAATCTATCCTAATTCAGTCTAATTCGATCTGTGTGGAACACTACTCCATATCATTTTTCATCACTCCATATTGCTCCATATCATTTTTCATCACTCCATATCATTTCATATCATTTTTCATTATTCCATATTACTTCATATTATTTTTTATCACTCCATATTACTCCATATAGTGTTCTGAAAAAAATCTGATCTGATTCGTATCTGCGGATCTGATCTGTGACGGATTGGATCAGATCATATATTTTATGATCTATGATCTGATCCAAATTAAAAAAAATTTGATCCGCTTCAGATCGAATCAGATTGGATCAACATTTTATTATAACGGATTAGATCAGATTGATTTGAACGGATTCGGATCAGATCCAGTCCAAAACCATTGCGAAATGGTTTTTAATTAAAATAAAAAATGTTTTGCAACGTTTTTTATTAAAATAGTTAAAAAACTATTACGAAATGGTTTTTTTTACTTTATATTGCAAGTAAAAAACATTTCGCAATATTTTTTTATTAAAATTAGTTAAAAAACTGTTGCAAAACGGTTTTTTCCTTTTAAATTAAAATAAAAAACATTTCGCAACATTTTTTATTAAAATAGTTGAAAAACTGTTGCAAAATGGTTTTTTTACTTTATATTGTAAGTAAAAAACGTTTTGCAACATTTTTTATTAAAATAGTTAAAAAAACTGTTGCGAAATAGTTTTTTTCTTTTAAATTAATAATAAAAAAATGTTTTGCAACTTTTTTTATTATAATTGTTAAAAAAAATGTTGCAAAACGGTTTTTTTTACTTTTTATTGCAAGTAAAAACATTTCGCAACATTTTTTATTAAAATAACTAAAAAACCGTTGTAAAACGGTTTTTTTTCTTTTAAATTAAAAATAAAAAACGTTTCACAATATTTTTTATTAAAATAACTAAAAAACTGTTGCAAAACGGTTTTTTTTACTTTTTATTGCAAGTAAAAAACATTTCGCAACGTTTTTTATTAAAATAACTAAAAAACCGTTGCAAAACAGTTTTTTTTCTTTTAAATTAAAAATAAAAAATGTTTCACAATAATTTTTATTAAAATAACTAAAAAACTGTTGTGAAGCAAATAAAAAACATTTCGCAACATTTTTTATTAAAATCGTTAAAAAAATGTCGTAAAATGTTTTTTTTTTGATAAATTATAAATAAAAATATTTCGCAATGTTTTTTATTTAAAATCGTTAAAAAAATGTTGTGAAACATTTTTTTAAATTTTGGATTCAGATCAGACTGGATAAATCCGAATTTAATTCAGACCGAATCGAATCAAATCTGTTTCAGATTCAGATCGGATCAGATCCAATTTTTTTTGATCTGAATTCAGATTGGATTGAATCCATTTATTTTTGATCTGAATTCAGATCAGATCGGATTCATCTCAAATCCAATCTAATTCGATCTGTTCGGAACACTAACTCCATACATTTTTTCATCACTCCATATCGCTTCATATCGTTTCATATCTATTTTCATCATTCCATATCATTCTATATCATTTTTCATTGCTCCATATTGTTTTATATCATTTTTCATCACTCCATATTGCTCTATATCATTTTTTATTACTCCATATCACTCTATATCATTTTTCATCACTTCATATTGCTCCATATCATTTTTCATCACTTTATATTGCTTCATATCAGTTTTCATCACTCCATATCGCTTTTTATCACTTTATATCGCTCCATATTATTTCATATCATTTTTTATCACTCCATATTATTCCATATCATTTTTCATCACTTTATATTGCTTCATATCAGTTTTCATCACTCCATATCGTTCCATATTATTTTTCATCACTTCATATTGCTCTATATCATTTTTCATCACTCCATATTGCTCCATATCGGTTTTTATCACTCCATATCGCTTCATATCAGTTTTTATCACTCCATTTCATTTTGCAATATTTCACTTTATTTTTCATTATCTCAATTCTCTTTGTATTGTTTCATTTTGTTTTACATTATCCTACTTCTATTTTCATCAACCTATTTCACTTTCATTTCATTTTTCATTATTATAAAGAATTATATATATTATTATGCATTACTATAGGTCTTAAATTAATAAAAAATCTGAATTAAATGGTTAGTGGATGGGTGTATAGTTTAATTGGAGTTATGATAATATTCTTGTAATTTAAAAAGAAACTTTTTGTCAATAAACTTTAAATATTTATGCTTAAATGGTCAATAGAAAAACTTTTTTTTACATGTTTATTCAAACACAAAAAAATTGAATTTTACTAAATTTTAATATAATAATAAATATTACGTGATATGATGAAATTCACTTCCGGTGAATTTCACCTCCAGTGAGCGTTAAAATGATCCAATATTTTATATTTTATTTTAAATAATTAAAATAATATAACTTTTTACAATTAAATAAAATATTATTAAATTAAATAATAAAGTACTTTTTTTTTATAATTATATATAATTTGTATTATAGATTTATTAATACTATCAAACTAAAATTTATTTATATAATTAATTAATTAAAAAATAAATTTACCATAAAATTTACTAATTAATTTATTTTAATATTTTTATATACTTGCATTTTTAATTAAATTATATAAAAAATTAATTTAATTAAAATTTTTTATATAAATATTATATTTAGAATATTTGCTAAATTTTATTATTACTGATGATTATTTATATTATTTAATTCTGATTAAAAAAATTTAAAATGCTAGTTTATAATTTTGGCCAGAATTAAAGAATACTGATTACTTAAATAATAAATTATTGATTAATATTTAACCATTAAAATTTTGTAAAATGAAAATTAAAAAATGAAAATTTTAAAAATTATCTGAAAAATCGCCTTTTTTGATTTTAGACAAATTTTTTCTTGTAAATTTATATATAGAATAATTATTTAATATATGTAATCAATTATTTATTTAACATTAATCTTATATTATTTAAAAATTAAACTAGTAAAAATCACAAGTGATGACATTTTAACATTTTTTTATATTTATTAAAAAAAAAAAATATCAAAGTTTATTAAATTTATAGGTATATTTTTAAATATTTGCTATTATTTTTATTATATGCTATATATTGTATTTCAATAAATTATTAATTATGTAATTTATAAGGATTTATAGGATTTATTAATTAGTAAATAAATATAATTCATTAATTATATTTTTCTATATAAGTAGATTTAAATTAAATTAAAAAGAAAAATTGTTAAATAATCTAATATTTTTTTTTTTTTTATTTTTATCCAATTTATATAAATTATAAATATATTTTATCAAGTTAAAACAAATAGAAAGAATTGAAAGTTATATTAATACCTTTTAATTCCTTAATTGATTTTTCAAATATTATTTTATAAAGAACATTATTTATTGTATTTATATTCAAAAAAGTTATTTTCAAATAAATTTTTTTATATAAATAAATTATTTATATTTTTTATTCTCAGCCAATATAAAATTCAACATTCAGCAAGAACTTGTTTTAACAATATAATTTTAATAAATGAAAAATAAAAAATCTAACAAATTTAATCTTCCATTTCCTCATTAAGTGAATCCTAAAGAAAAAAAGAATGGATAAAATAAGATAAGTACTTATTAAAAAATAATTATGATAAAATAATAAGAGTAAAAACCTTTGCCAATCTTTCAGCTTCTTCTGCAATATCTTTAGGTACGAATTCATGTCTTTTTGTTTCACTTGTAATCCAACTTAATTCTAATTCAAAATCTTTGTCTTTAGCCTCATCATGAACGGTATATATACTATTTGTAATAAAAAAAGATTTATAAAAATGATTATAATCAAATCATATTATAAATTAAAATGAAAAACTTACATTTTTGCAGCCGCGTTTACAGCTTCTCGAAGTGATAGCTCAGAAAGTTTAAGTTTCTCAATTTCTGTCTTTGCCACTTGCTTACCTTTACCAATTGCACAACCATGATACCCCTAAAAAAAAATAGAAAGTCTAAATTAATGCCAAGAAAATCAATTTTTGAATAATTTTCATGCATAAAGTTTTTTGTTAATCTCACCCAATATACACCAGATGGCTCAATCATATAAAGTTGTGGTCCTTCTTTATCAACAGTACCTATAATAACACTGCTACCAAATGGCCGAACACTAGAATATAATGTATACATTTGTACATATTGACCCACTCGATCAGCAATTGTCTATATTCAAAAAGTAAAAGTTATTAAAAAAATATGAATATTAAAATGAAAGAAACATTTGATTGAAAATACCTTGCCAGGAATTTGAGTTTTAAATATATCACGATGACTCTCTGCTTCATCCCTAGTTCGATTGATAATATGACGACCATCTGCTAACAAACCGGCTGTTGCCTAATGTCATTAACACACTTTAATTATAGATATATATATAAAAAGCTAAATATGAATCACAATTACTTACAACGCCAATATGAGTATCAACAGTTTGAATTCGACGATTTGATCCTGGTACCAACAATTTTGATTGTACAAGCTTTTCAACTGCCAATACTACGCCACCTTCAACGCGCAAACCAATCGCAGTTCTATTTTACCAAAAAAGTTTTTAAAAATGTTACTATGGTTGGACAATAGAAGATATATAACTTATTAACAACACATGGAAATAAGACAAAAAATAAATCACCCGCTGTTATCAACAGCTTTTGCAGCATATTCAACTTGAAAAACGCGACCGTCAGGTGAATAAGTGGACACGGAAAGATCGTACTGTATAAGAGAAATGTGAGTAATGCTCGAAAGACATAAACAGGCAAAGAAAAAAGTCTTCAATTGAGAAACTTTACACCGGTTCCAATTGAACTCATTCTGAATGCGTGTTGGGAGTGGTTTTAAGAATCAAAAATCGCCAAAATGCTTTTAGAAAATTTTAATTCAGATTAGATTACGTTAACTTAAGGTCTACGTTTCCTCGTCGCACGTTGTAGATCATCTGCAAAATGAGATGATTACATAATTGATAATAAATGACTGCGGAACGAAATTTAGATCCTACTGTATTAGATTTGCCATTATATCCCAAGTCACTTACGGCCTGAGTTGTATACAAGAGTCAATGAGTTATGTCACGTATAATTAGTCCCAATATAAAAAATTCCATAAAATCAATGTAACTTTGGAATGCTGTTCATAATTGAGATTTTTATACACATAATAATTTAGGCCGAAATTAGAAAATTTTCCTAATTATGCCGTAATTTTTTTAATGAATTATATCACTTTAATTCCTGCCAAATTAATGATAATTCCTGCAATATTTTTTACCCAGGTTGTGTATGATAAAAATAAAATCTTTTATTAAAAAATAAATTTTACTAAAACCTTTATTATTATTTTTTTCTTTTTTAATTTGCCCCTATCCTTAAAATAACTTTTCTTTGATTCCTGTATTGAAGTACTTCGCGTCTTGCTAATATATCAATGGCACGTTGTACGACTTCTGGTTTAAATTGCTTTGTGAAAAATTTTAAAAAAATTAACATATGTTTCATTTTTTATAAATGTTAAATTTAAGAAAACGTATAAATACGCATAAATACGTACTCTTTCAAATTCTTTAATTATACGTTGTGTAGAAGCCCTTGAACCTATGGCAATACGACGTTTAATTTCCTCTTCGACTATCTCAATTTGTCTTCTTGCTTCAGAATGATGCATTCCAGGAACTAAAAATATAAATTAATTATTTAAGAGTATGTAACATAATAAACTTAATCACTGATAATAATAAAAATATCTTACTATCAGTGGAAGACAAAGCACTCATAGTAGAATTTTTGAATAAACGGATTGCATGATCAACATGTTGTGCAGCTACGCGTGGACATAACGTAACTTTTGCTATTGATTCAGAAATTCGAACAATAGCTTCCAGTTGTCTAATAGATAGAAAGGATAAGGATTAAATTTTTCATTATTGTTTAGCCGGAGCATAATCTTTCAGATTATTATTTGCGTTGACATCTTTATGGGACGCGGAAATTTACCGCATTAATCCTGATCTATCCGGTAAATAATAGTTATAACAAGTACCTGATAGTAATAGGAATTGAGGAGTGACCATGTTTATTTTGATCCGCACGACTAGCTTCGGCACGAATCTTTACAAAATAGTTACTTAATTTTTCTGAAGCTTCTGGAGATATACGCGGCGCGCATCTCCTATAGAGATTGATATATTTTAGATCAGAATATTAAATATATGTTTTCAAGAGGATAAATACAATAAATACACTTACGTTCTAGCATAACTGATATATTTCTTCATTTTTGCAATATCAATTTCACCAGCTGAAGATTCTGGTGCTGCACGGTTCATGTGCACCATCATTACATGCCTAGCTATATCCTATACCATTGATATAAGATTATATCAGTTAAAAAGCTAATGAAAGTGTTAAAATATACTATTTCAATTAAATATTGGATTATGTCAATTACTTTATCTCTCATTTCATCATGACCATCTTTTACGATAAAAATCATGTCAAATCTTGATAAAATTGTAGCTTGAAAATCGATATTCTAGGAATGAATAAATAACAAAACATAAACAAATGCTTTTAATCAATTAAAAATTGAAAAAAAAGAAATTTTTTTTTTTTTTACTTCATTAGGCGCTTTCGTATCATCATACCGGCCTTTTATAGGATTAGCAGCTGCTAATATTGACGTACGAGAATTCAATATTGTGGTTATTCCAGCTTTAGCGATGGATATGGTTTGTTGTTCCATTGCTTCGTGAATAGCTACCCGATCTTCTTCACGCATTTTATCAAATTCATCGATGCATATTACACCACCATCTGCTAATACCATCGCACCACCTTCCAGACGAAATTCGCGCTAAATATAATTTAAATTAATAATTAATAATAAAACAACTATAAAAACCAGAGATTTTGTATGGAATAATATTCTTACACTTGGACCATCCCGTACTACAGCAGCTGTAAGACCCGCGGCACTACTTCCTTTCCCTGAAGTATAAACCGCAACTGGCGCAACCTTAAAAAATAGTGTAATGTTTTAATTAGATGATATATCTTAAAACTCAGGAAAGTATTTATATTTACGAACCTGTTGAACGAATTTCAAAAATTGACTTTTAGCAGTACCGGGATCACCTAATAATAATATATTTATATCCCCTCTTAATTTCATTCCATCCGCAAGGATTTTTTTACTTCCACCAAAAAGCAAACAAGTAATAGCATCTTTGATGTCTAATAAAAACAAAAAAAATAAAACTTTTAGTTGCTGTTATTTCATAATTTAGTCCGAAGCATAGCGAAGGACTTATTATAATTTTTCCGGAATGTCGTATATACCATGATTTCCATAGATCGATGGTGCGATACTACTCATAAATGTTTTATAAAAATTGGGTCTACGTGACATAGCAATTATTTCTTCTTCTTCGGTATGTGTGAAAGTTGCTGTTCCCTGTCCATCTTGAACCATATCAAACTCTAGACCAAGAGCACGTATGTAAGGAATACGAGTACCAATACCCTGATTTTTTTTCTATAAATTGCGGACATAAATGGAAATTAATTAAGTAAAAAAAAAGTGAAATTACTATATTATTAAACTTACTTTGTTAGAGTTATTATTATTAAAGACATCATAAATTCCTACAATATTGACGCGTCTACCTGGAACCGCTCTATCAGTCAAATATCTTTTTATAAATGATTAAAGCGAAACAATGTCAAAAAATTGATTTTTTATATGATAAAGACAACGATTAAAAAGATTAAAAAGCAAAATAAAGACCTATCCAAATAAACGGTTATATGTCTTGGCAAATCTCCTACCGGAAGAAAATCAGGTGATTCTTGAATTTTTAGAACTTGCTGGTCCACATAAGTACATCTATCATGTATAATAACAAAAGGATCTAAACCGCAGTCTTTTGGACCAACTCCAGATGGGTCACTAGAAGAAGAATAATGTAATAATAAATTTCAATAATATGATTACAGATTATTAAGAAAGAAAAATGGGTAAGAACCTATCACAAGTTCTAGGAAGTTGAACACCTGTAAATCCACTAGCCACTGGCAGCATCTTAAAATGACGACAAGTTTTACACATGATTTGGACATGTGTTGCCTTTGAAGTTAAATTAGTAGCTGAAATAACTATTCCAGTTATTCGAATAAGTTTTGAAATGTGATTTGCCTGAATAATAAGTTTAAAATAGGTTACAAAGATATGTATGTTTTATGATATTATTCTTTAATAATACACAGTGAAATTCGATATACCGGAACCTTTGATATAATGGAACATAAGTAAAGTCTTAATATATCGGAATTGGGGTTTATCATAATCTATAATTAATTTTACCCTCTATATAACGGATTTTGAAAAATTTTACTAATGGAACGGATGGTTCCATTATATCGAATTTCACTGTGTATCTTGAAACCTACATTTAATTCACGCATAAGGATATTTGCTTTTTGTGGAGCACGGAGTACAACTTGAAAGGATGGAATTTCAGCCTCAACATCCTGTAAGAGTTTTCTGGCGAATTTTTGTACTGCAGACTCAAACTTGAATTCAAATAATGAGGATTTAACATTAATTTTCATTAAATAGTTTAAATAGTTTAAATAGATTTTATAATGTTTTATTTACCAAAGGTAATAAATCAGCAGGTGCTTCTTTTAATCTATCAGAAAATTGACGATCATATAGGTCAAGATGTTCAATATGAACATCGACATAATAATTTCGAGCTTCAAAGTTTCTTTTAATCTTTTCTCTGAGTAACGAATGAAAAAAAATTATACAATATTTATAACAAATACTAAACTTTTTTCTTTTTTTTTTTTCTCACAGGTAAATAAATATTTTCAAGGAAATTAATGATTACAAGATATTTACCTGTAAACAAAAAGTTCTTCAACACGGTACTGATCTAGAAAGTTTAAAAACTTTAGTTCAAGTGAGGTACGCGAGTCTTTTTCAATTCTTGTTGGGTGAAGACCAGCATGATAAGTTTGTCCTTTGTCCCAACCAACTGGAGCGGTCATTTTTATAATATATTTATATGTATATTTATCGATTGAGGTATTAATATTACGGATAACCACGAAAAACACGAAAAAAAAAGCTTTCAAAGAAGTTATAAAAGTTGTTGAACGAACGCGACTCATGCAAGTATACCTAAAATGGTTAATCCGAATTTTGTAACACAAATCACGTTAATATATATCGCGTACCCCTCCCTTAGCTACATACGAAAATGTGGAAGTGTTTAAACACCGGTATTTGGAGAATTATGGAGAGTTTCCAATTAAATAAATAAATAAATTCAAATTTTCGAATAATTCCAAATTTTCAAGATAATTCAAATAATTCCAAATTTTCAAAATAATTCCAAATTTCTAAATAATTATATATTTCAAATTTTCAAATTTCAAATAGTTCCAAAATTTCTAATTGTCCGTAGGGTGTCATAAATGCGAAATGGGAAGCAGGATAAGAAAATGGAAACAGAAAGCAGATTGAATTAGAATGGGGTGTATGTGTTAAAATGGGAGATAATAGAAAAAGATTTAAAAAATAAATTGAATTATCCAATTATTTGTTAAAATAATTGTTGAATTATTTAATTTTTACCCATTTTTATAGTTGTTTTATAATATTAAATAATTTAACTTTTACAAAAAGAAATTTTATAAAAAAAATCGTAAAATATTTGATTGATTATTTCTCTTTAATAAAACGGTTTACGTAATGAAATTTTTCTACCCAGAAGTTACTGAATCTACATTGTGATTTCTTTTATAACTGGTTAGAAGTAACCTTTTTTCGATTTACGTAAAAAAGTTTCCCATATTCCATATCCACTTCCATTTCCCATTCCCAATTCCTGTTTCCATTATCCACTTCCCATTTCCCATTTCCCATTCCCATTCCCAATTCCTGTTTTCATTATCCACCTCCATTTCCCATTCCCAATTCCTGTTTTCCATTTCCCATTTTTCACATTTCCATTTTTTCTTTTTCCCATCACATATCAGGCCACGAAACATTTCTATGAAATAATAAAGAATAATAATTCCATGAAGCATTATCAACCCATTCTCTAGCTTCTAACCAAAACCAAACTTTTAACCACCAAGCATTACCACCTGGAATATCTTTTATACCTTCTAAAACACCCTTACCAGCACCTTTAGAACCTAATTTACGTAATATAGGTAAAGCACTTTTTAATAAATCCATAGTTGGATCTAATTGTCTACCTATACCTTCTAATAATAATATAGAAATTATAACATTAACGAAATCACCTTCTAATTTAACATGATGTTGTCTAACCATATGTAATACATTAACCAAAATATCCGAAATTTTAATTTTACCTAATTGTAATGTTAAAGATTTAATTGTTAAAATTAAATGTTGCATTTTTAATGCAAAAATTTCTCCATCTATAACTAAATTAGGAGTTTTACATCTATTAATCATTAATTTACCAGCTTCATAACCATTAAATTCTGCTATAGCACGAAATAAATCTAAAAAATTTTTTCGATTTTCATCATTTAAACTTGTAACTAAACCTGTATCTAAAAATATTAATTGTGGTAAATATCCTTCTTCACATAAATTTTTTAATTCATCTAACCAAAGTGTTTTATCATTTCTTTTTGATAAAAGTCTTTCTATTGCAATATCTGATTCTCGATCATAATATCTTCTAATTTTCGCTTTTTGTTCATCTGATGATGTATAATTTCTCCAAAATCGTTTTAATACATTATAAGTATTTTGTTTTGTAAATTTAACCATTATGTTACCAGGATGTAAATCAGCGTGTATAAAATTATCAAGAATAAGCATATGCTATAAAAAAAAAAAAAAGAATATTAAAATAATTGTTGTTATTGTTCAGTTATTGTTCAATTATTGTTCAATTATTGTTCAATTATTGTTCAGTCGATTAGGAATATACCGATTACGAGACATCCAGTATTGAAAATAGTATTAGTAGCATTAATTTCTATTAGTCACCGCAATATTCCTAATGACCGAACTATAACTCGGTTATTGGATGGTGGACATCGATATCTCTATTCCATCATCCAATAACTAGAAATAATAATAATCGTTTTCAACTTACCAGAAAAGCATCAAGTCCTATAGGTAATAAAAACAAATAAAAGATATTTAATAAATAAAATAACATATTACAAAACCAAAAAAAATAAACATATTGACATATTGCAAAATAAATAATAAATATTTACCCATATTTGCAATCATATGATCAAATATTCCAGCTCCATTATCAAGAAATAATTTAATATTTATCCCTCTTTCATATTCTTCAATTAACATATTCTTTGTAGTATATAATATTAAAGGTTTAGGAAAATTTATACTACTTCGATTATCGAAATTTTTTTGAAATTCTAATAAATTTGTTGCTTCAATTCTTAAATCTAATTGTTTTTGCATCATATTTCCAAACATTTTAACTTCTTCTGGAAATGAAAGCCATTGCATTGTAGGAATTACATTAATTATCTTTGCAAATACCATCAAAATCTTTAAATCTCTACGTATATTATTTTCAGAAGAAGGATGTAAAATTTTTATTGCTACCATAGGAGGACGAGATTCATCAGAATCATCAGAATCATCATTAAAAAAAGAATTTGGAAGAACTTCAGATCGGATAACAGCTTTATAAACCTAATTAAAGAATTTATTTAATTAATCGTTGAAAATTCATAATTAAATCTATTAAATCTGAAAAAAAAAAATAATTTTTTTTCCTTGCCTGTGCAATAGCACCTATTCCAATCGGATCCATATCAAAATTAATAAAAATTTCTTCAAAAGGTCTATTAAATGCTTTCTCAATAACTCTTTTTGTTTCATGAAATGGATGTGGATCAACGGCAGAATGAAGTTTTGATAAACGAATACACATCTCTTGAGGAAATATATCAGTTCTTGAAGCAGCCCATTGTCCCAACTAATTTAATATTATTAATTTAAAAAAAAATTGAATAATCATCATGATATTAATATCAATTCTTACGGGCCATCACAAACCTTGATAAATGTTGGCCCGGCCATTTCCATGCTTCTCATCAACTTATTGTACCACCAGAGAGTTCCTGTTCTTTCATCATGACATTCAGGAACTCTTTTACCAAAAAATATTAATGGTGAACCAATGATCAAAGGTAAAAATATACATAATAAATAAGTAAATCGACATGATATTAATATAGGTTCGATAATATAATCAGATATAAAATTATAAATATAATTTAAACATTTTTTTATTAAATTAGGGGAAGATTCTGTATGATTTATAATTTGTACTTCATTTAATTCTTTCGCTTCTTTAGAAGTATCAATCTCAGATTTATCCAAAAAAATCGGTAAAAAACTAAAATGAAAAGGTACTATTGAAAGGATACGATATGAATTTTCTATCCTAAATATCCTAAGCCAATTTTTTATTATAATTGAATCTTTTTGATAGAAAAATTTATTCGTTTTATATCGAAATGAATCATTTGTATTTCGATTAAAATTATTAAAATGATTAAAATTATTATTAAATTTATAATTTTTTTTAGGTGACGTAAAATAAAATCTTGTATATTTCAAATAATAATTTTTAGAAAGGTAAAGGTTTGAATTATGAATATGTCCCGAAGGAAATGATACCTTTATAAAATACTGGATACATTTTGAATTTTTAAATAATTTTGAATTCATGAAATTCATGACAAAGTTTTCTACAATGTGTATGTATATACATACGCCAATCTATTTATTTAAATATGATTTTCAAGGGTGATACAAAAATATCGTAATAAATTATAATTATGAATCAATGATTTACCCGCAAAATATGGAAAAGATTAATAATAAAGAATAAACAAAAATACGAAAAAAATACATACACGTTAAAATCCTGAAATTCTGAATTCTGAATACGTATTTATGACTGATATTTTCGCGCTATATACCTTTGTGTAACATGAATGTTTTTATATATATGTTCTCAAATTTTATCGACAATCGTGATTATAAGATTTCCTCAAAAAAGCGAAGGTCTAAAAAAAATATATATAATGTGATGCAATTGGATTTGGTGTTCTCAATTCTAGGAAAATCGAAATTTTGAAATTCGGTTATCGACAATCGTGATTATAAGATTTCCTCAAAAAAGCAAAGGTCTAAAAATATAGATGCAATTGGATTTTGTGTTCTAAATTTGAAATTCGGTTAACAGTCGACAATCGACAATTGTCAATCGTGATTATAAGGTTTCCTCAAAGAGGAAAGGTCTAAAAAAATATATATAGAATATGATGCAATTGAATTTGGTGGCCTAATTCTAGGAAAATCGAAATTTTGAAATTCGGTTATCGACAATCGTGATTATAAGGGTTCCTCAAAAAAGCGAAGGTCTAAAAAAATATATATAATGTGATGTAAGCAATAATAAATTGGATTTGGTGTTCTCAATTCTAGGAAAAAAAATCGAAATTTGTAATTCGGTTAACCAGTCGACAATCGACAATTGTCAATCGTGATTATAAGGTTTCCTCAAAAAGCAAAGGTCTAAAAAAAATATAAATATACATAATGTGATGCAATTGGATTTGGTGTTCTCAATTCCAGGAAAATCGAAATTTGAAATTCGGTTATCGACAATCGTGATTATAAGATTCCCTCAAAAAAGCGAAGGTCTAAAAAAAAATATATATAATGTGATGCAGTTGAATTTGGTGCCTAATTCTAGGAAAATCGAAATTTGAAATTCGGTTAATAGACAATCGTGATTTCCTCAAAAAAGCAAAGGTCTAAAAAAAATATAAATATACATAATGTGATGCAATTGGATTTGGTGTTCTCAATTTCAGGAAAATCGAAATTTGAAATTCGGTTATCGACAATCGTGATTATAAGATTCCCTCAAAAAAGCGAAGGTCTAAAAAAAAATATATATAATGTGATGCAGTTGAATTTGGTGCCCTAATTCTAGGAAAATCGAAATTTGAAATTCGGTTAATAGACAATCGTGATTTCCTCAAAAAAGCAAAGGTCTAAAAAAATATATACTGTATATAATGTGATGCAATTGGATTTGGTATTCTCAATTCCAGGAAAATCGAAATTTGAAATTCGGTTATCGACAATCGTGATTATAAGGTTTCCTCAAAAAAGCAAAGGTCTAAAAAAATATATATAATGTGATGTAAGTAATAATCAATTGAATATGTTTTTTTTTTGTAAGATTCTACTTCTATAATTGATTTTTAGTAAAATTCGTATACATGTAAGTACGTACATCATAAGAAGTAAGTACGTAAGTAGTACATAAGAAGTAAGAACGTAGGAAATAAGTACGTAAGAAGTACATAAGAAGTAAGTACGTAGGAAGTAAGTACGTAGGAAATTTTAACAAATATCAATAGAATGATACCTCGAAAAAAGGACAAAGGAAACAAAAGTATAGTTACTAATGTAGAAAGAAAATGGGTTGAGTTAAATAAATGAAAATGGCTTTATGCTTATTATTTGATGACATAATTTTGCATAAATAAAAAAAAAAAAATAATAATAAATAATGACTTACTTGAACCCGCATTTAATAATACCTCCTAAATCGTACACTAACGTAACCAGTTGTTTAACTAGTTTTTTTTAATAACTTAATTACCCCAAACTTGGATTTTCTACACAATAATAACAAATCAAGTATAATTTCCTCAATTCATTAGTAAATCCCGATCCATACATTAGTATGGTATAATTTAACAAATTATCCTAACCATAAAGAAAATTTTTTGATAAAGTATATTACGTCATAAGAGACGCCGATACCCCAGATCAAAATCATCACGTAACATATACACATATACATGTATCAATTGTATCGTTTTCACAAATGAATCAAACATATACGAAATTTCAATTTCACAAAAAAATTATGAAAATATTTACTAACCTTATTGACATTTACTTATTGACATTACTTATTGACATTAATTGACCTATTCTCCTATTCTACATATTATCCAATATTATCCAATAACTTATTATCCAATATTCTACCTATTATCCAATCACTTATTATCCAATATTTTACCTAATATTCAATATTTTACCTATAATCTACCTATTATCCAATTAACCATAAACTAATCCGATCAAGAATATTAAAATATCAAAAGATCCGATTGTCCTAAATTATAAATACCAATATTTAATCACACCAATAAACTTAAAGTTACCGCGCTTTTCTTTTACAAGTGACCTCAAGTGACCAAGAAATAATTACCTTTTTAAGTTTAAGCTGTCAGGGAAAAAAAAAAATCAAAACTTCAATTCTACAGAGTAACACCAATAAGTAGGCTCGTGCTCATGCTCTGATGTTTGTTAAAATTTTGTTTCACAAAAAAAAAAATAATAAAAATAGATGAATGGCGTTTTTTATATTGCATAAAATATTAAAATAATGTAAATCTTCAAATGATAAATTATGATTATTACTTATCTTACATATCACATCCCAAGTAAAGAAGAATTAAAATTTCCTGGTAATTGGTAATTAGAATAAACTAATAGTAATTGATTGATGCGCTGATTTTCATATTGGATTTGGTAAAAGTAATATAACTGAATAAAGAACAATAGATAAAAGGAACAATTAAATCAAAACGAGTTTTTTTTTTTCTTTTTTTTTTAAAAAAAAAAAAAACTTAAAGGGGGATAAACTTTATAATCGGCAAAGTTTATCATTTATCTACCCCACATTTTTTTTTTTTTCGTCTCTCCCCGCGTTATGATGTTCTGCAACTCTCAAACACAAATAAAATATACCTGTTGATAACAATATTTATTACAAATATTACAATCCATAAAAAAAAAAAAAAAAAAAAAAAAAAAAACTTT
>QZLH01000904.1:32264-53411 GCA_003833135.1 Oehlia diaphana | reverse complement strand
CGGATAATTCAACCCGAGTGAATTTTAAATCGGGTCGGTACTAACAATTTTAATAACCCGTGACCCGCATGACCCGACCCGTCGGGTCGGGTTATTCATTTCCTTGACTCGGGTTTTGACCCGAATTAGACCCGGATGATCATTAAAATCACTGATCACGTATTGATTACACGTTAATATTGATTACGTTTATATAATTTTGTTAGATGAATGAGGTAGTATATCATCACTTAGCGAAAATTGCGAATTTTTATTATTAATTATTAAATTACATTAATTAATAAGTTGATTTTGATGATTAATAATGCAACCAGTGTTCCAGTAGAAAGAGTNGTATCTGCTTTAAGTCCTGGTAGACATAAAATATAGTCAAGTTTCTGTTAAAGCAAGTTATACAATTTTCATTTTATAGTTCAAATATAAATCAATAATAAACAGGAATTATAGATATCTTTAAATTCGTACTTAGCTTTAATTTTAATAATAAAAAGTTTAAAAAAAGATGTGTGTCATCTTGTAGATCAATTATCTTGTGTTATTGAAAAAATTATATTTGAAAAAATATTTTTGATATATTACTAAGCATACAGTATATTATCCAATGAAAATTACTAAAATTTCGGGTCTAACCCGGGTTATTCGAATTAAATATACTCGGGTCGGGTTAAAATCGGATCATTTCTATTTTTGCCGGGTCAAGTCGGACATATTCTCCAAACCCGACTGAATCCGACCCGGTAGGAGCACTAATATCTCAATTATAAATTTAATAAAAGTTATGATTTTATAAATACCGTAATAATTATATGTGAATAGTCGAATCAAAAACTCTGAAACTCAGGTCTAAACCTATTACCGAGAGTGGGTCAAATACGAAATTCCAGATAAAACCTGTTTTTTTTCTTTTTTTCTATTTAATAACGTAAATAATGATTCATTATAGTAGTTTTCATTTTGATGTCAGTGTTTATATTTTCGTTCATAATTAAAATACTTTTTTTTGTAAACTTAACTTCTTAGTGGAATCTCGGACTTCTGGTAAGTGTTGGTGGTGGTGTTCGTGAATGGCAATTGCGGTGAATCTTGAAGTTTTGAAGTTTAACGTTAACTTCAAAATATTTTAATCTTTTTTTTTATTTATTTAAAGAAACATTATTAATGTTTTGTTTTTGTAAGTTCGGCCTCGATCATACGTGATAGGATATGTTTTGAAGGTAATAATTTCCTGATAATACATTTCGAAGTTAAAACTTTGATTAAGATACGTTACTATCTTCTTTTATAGTATCAATCGGATACTTCTTCGGAAGTATTGTCGAAAGAAAAAAATTAAAATAATTTTTTAAATTTTTTTGGGATTTTGGGAGTTTATTAATATGTTTTCTGAGGCGCGCTTCAAAACTAATTTATTTTTTTTACATTTAATAATGATTCAGCTAGATTCTATAGGGGAAAGTAATCCAAAGGAATAATCATTTTAATATTATTGGGTTAGTGGTATATATTTTAAAATGAAACTTTGAAATAATTTTTTTTCGTTTTAAGAAACATTCTAATGTTTCTTTTGTAAGTGGGTATTTGGATTAAGAATGATATATTGTGATAATTTTATTAATTACAATAAAAGGGCTCGTAGGAGCGCCGGTTACATAAAATATCAATAATTGACGCGTGGTCTGTTTATATGTTCGAAGATAAGACTTTGAAACTTTATTTTTTTTTAAAAAGAAACGTTGCTAATACTTCTTTGTTTTTATTTTTGTAGGTTCGGCTTCTTTGGAGGTGAATTAAAGAACTATATGTTTTGAAAATATAAAAAAAGAATCATTCGGTAAATTCCTATAATAAACAACATATAGGATACAATACACACATATCCATTAAATAATTCATCATCACAATACTAATTTATGATTAATTAAATCAACACTCACTCAACTAAACAAAGTCATAATAAAAATTATGAATTTATTAAAAAATTTTTTTTTACATTATCAAAATAATCAAAAAAAAAAAAATTTTTTAGACCATTATATGTACTGTACAGATATGTACAGTACATATAAACAAAATAACAAAAATAACGCCTTTAGATATTGTAAAAAAAAAAAAAAAATTGCTTGGGGATGAAATTCTAGTCGAAACCCGAAATGGCTGAACGTCGACCACATGTATATTAAATAATCAAGACTCTTAAATTACAAACTTGTTGAACATTCTTCTTTATTTGATTAATTCTGAACATTCTTATGATTACTTTTAACTTTCATTTCATTTCATTTTATATTATTTTTTACTTTAGAAAGGTTGTCGAAATCATGAGCATTACATAAAAAAAGAAGGTACAAGAGCGGTGAGGTACAAAGTATAAGTTAGTTCTATACTAAAATAACTAACTAAAGTCTAAAACCGCTCGCCCATAAGAGACCTACCCTTCGAAAAAAAAGAAAATAAAGAAATGGATAACGTAGTAAATATCACGTGATAAATTTAGATTATACAAAAAAATGTTTATCATCTGACGCATTGATGAACGAATCGACGAATCGTTACGAATCGTATTTACGGCTAATCAACCGGATCACCGCAGAAAATCGTACTGTATCTTGGCAGAAAAAATCCAGATATATTGATCTATGACGTTCCAGCTATATGTACCTGGAAAGTTTTTAAATAAATTTACGTTTTACGGCATGAGGTATTATGATTTCAGTTTTTATCAAAAACAACAGAAGCGTTGAGTGGTTTCACTGTCACAAGTTTTGACTGAGGTTTTTGGATTAAATTTGGAGACATACCTGTACCGGCTGTACGGTCATACAAATGGACTTTACCTTAAATGAAAATCAAATTTCAGACCGTAGTTTTTAATATTCAGACAGTATATTCCAATTAAATTGTGGGATAGAGAAGTTTCACACGAACTTTGTTGAAGTTATAATAAAATTATAAACTCATTAAAACAGCTAGATGCTAATTGGATTCTTCGGGAGAATTACCTTATAATACCGATGGGAGAGTTGTTATAAATTGGCTTAAATGCTTCCCTAGTTGTAGGTCCGTTATTCCCGGTATGAACTAATTTGTAATAATTGTAGTGCTATTTTTTTTTTTCCTTGTATGGTGGCTATCGCCTATAAACCAAACTAATATTATGTGACTTCAAACTTTATAATTCATAAACTAATCAACATAAAAACAATCCAAACCGATAAAATGACAACTGCACGTTCTATCGGTTTATTTTATAAGATTTAATAATATTATTAAGTGGTACACAATGTTGAAGATGTTTCTTGGCAAGATTTAAATTATGGATCAAAATTGATAATTTGTGATAATTAGTAAAAATAGAAAATTTCGGACTAGTTTTCATGAAATTTTTACGGATTTCACAAGAATTCCATGGAATCTTAGCAAAAAAAATTTTTGCCGCTTACGTGGCAAAAATTATATTTAAAGATAAAATACCATTTAATTATATTGTGTAACTTATTTTTATGGATTTTTAAATTTTCGGACTGTGTGGTTTAGCCACCATAGGTGTTTTTTTTTCCTTTGGAATACGTCTCACCTTTTATTTCTGTGCCATACATGTTTTACTTGTTTCATTAATTTTGACAATTTGTTGTGTATGTAGTATACTTCATTTATAGTTCTTGATTTGGAGGTCGGATGGTATGCGGACTAAATTACAATTAGTATATTTCTACTAGGAATTCATTGTTCCGTAGATTTTATTGTACCGGTGTTTCTATCTAGAATCTAGATGTAAAAATAAAATAGAAAGTTTATCCCATTCATTTAAAATACTTAATTATTCATTACTAATACACTTTGCATTCGTAGTAAATAACTATAACACTGAAATATTATGTTATAATTGTATAATGGAATTCTTTGCGCAATTGTACTAATCTGTCATTTCAGTCAAAACTCAAATGAGATTAATAAATCAGATTTTTGTTAATACCGATTTTGTTCTATTTCTTTTTTTTTATTAAAAAAAAATCAATCATTTGGAATTCATAAAAAAATTGAGAACGACATACAGTATACATTCTCTAATAAAAAAGCCTTTTTGAAATAAAGATCGATAAAATTACTAATAATCTTGATTAGATTTGAATTTAATAAATTAAAAAATTAATTAACAAATTTTTTTTTTTAGAATAAATTATAAAACAATGAATATCTTAAAGAAAAGAATAATATCTTTAAATGGATAGTCTTGGATTTTGCAAATATTAGAATGATCTTTTCCATTTTTTGGTCACGTGATACGAAAGAAATAATTAGAATGTGAAGTAATTAGTCACCAAGAATTTAATAAAAGTTAAAGCTAGTATTTCTTTACTTTTCAGTTAGTAAATTACAAAAAAAAAAATTTACACGCAAATGGTTTTATAAATAGACAGGGAATATTAATACTGCGCCGGAAGTTATAAATATATCATTTTTCTCTTAATTACTGCGGCTTTTTTTTTTACTGTATAATTGGGAAAATATATAAAACATTATAAACATTATTAATTTACTATATATGTAGTGTAACGAAAACATTTTCAAAGAACTAAATGATGTGCCATTTTTGGAAATATGCAGTGCTTCCTGCACTATAATTTTGTAAAACTTCAAACAAATTAAACAAATTTAAATAACTTAGACTATTTTATGACTACTGTTTATTTTTATTTTCCCCTAACTAAAAAATATACAGTAAATAATGCTTGAAGAAAACACTGATAAAATTATTGATGAACTTGGAATTGGTTTCAATAAATTAAATAATAAATTAACAAATTTATTAGAAGAAAATCAGTATCTTAAACAATTCATCGTAAATCTAGAAAAAGAAAAAAATGAAGAGATAAAACAACTTAATAAAAAATATGATGATTTAAAAAATTCTCTAGTAGAAAAGGATAATCAAATAGCAAATTATAAAGTAGAAATACAAAATGTTCGTTTTCAGAAAAATAATATTGAAAAAAAATACTCTCCAATAATAATTAATAATAATAATAATAATAACCAACTTTTCAAAGATGAATATTCGAGAAGCACCTTTAACAAAAGTATGTAGTGGATGTTTATTAAAATAAAACAATTAGATACTAATTATATATATATTTACATTTATTTTTATTTATTAAGAACCAGAAAAATCTAATATTCGCGTAGTGGTTGGGTTAGACTTTGGAACGAAATACTCTCTATTCTCCTATTGTCATGTTGGTGGGAATCAATGTATACATACAAATGATATTTGGCATGAGAAAGTTGGCCAACTAAGAACCAATACAGTTCTTCAATATGACGAAACATATAAAAATGTAAAGTTGTGGGGAACACCAGCTTTAGCTAAAACTCGAAACATTAAAAACGATAAATTCGTTGAGTTGTTTAATTTACACCTAAGTGATTTGCCGGACAATTTAAAACCTATACTTCCAATAAAATATAAAAAGGCTATCACTGATTATCTTCGAGAAATTGGGAAGGTATGATCAATATTTACATTGTTTCAGTTTTTTTTTGAATTAAAAAATAATCATTTGCCTATTTATTGAAATTCTTTTTAAGGTGATTCAAAAAACGGTTAAAACATTCTGCCCAAATATTAATTTCTTCGAAAATGTGTTATTGGTCCTTACTGTTCCCGCAGTATATCCAGAAAATTCCAAAGAAATTATGAGAGAATGCGCATATAAAGCAGGTTTACTCATGGACAAGTTCTCAGCAAATTTGCAATTCACTACAGAATGTGAGATTTATATAAATTATAACTTACAGTAATTGTTTTTAAATAAATTCCTAATTAAATAAAATATTTTTTTTTTATAGCTGAAGCAGCAGCAGTACACTGTATAGAAAATATTCCCAAAGCACAAACTCTTAAATCTGGAAGTATGAAATTTCAATTTATTTAATTTTTAAATTTAATTTGGATCATATCGTTAATCAAATTAAATTTTATTACTCAGACATTTTTATGATGGTCAATTGTGATGATGATACAATAGATTTATCTTTACAGAAATTAAATGATAGTCGATCGAGTGAAATCATTATAAGAACCAGTGGCATTCGCAAAAACGCTTTGATCGAAGCTGAATTTATTAAATATTTACGAAAAAAGCTCGGAGATGATACTATGGATTCACTTAGAGATAATAATTATGGACAAATGCAATTTATGATTCAACAATTTTGTAATTCTGTTAAAATTCATTTTAAAGGAGATTCAAGTTTTTCATATGAATTGGATATTCAGGATACAATTCCGATATTAACTAAATATGTCATTAATAAAAGTATTAAGAATAAATTAGAAAAAAATGAATGGATAATTAGAATTGATTACAAAGGGATGATATTAATGTTTGAGCCTATTATCCAGAAAGTTTTTAACTTGATAAATGATCAATTATATAAATCTCAAGTAACATGTACCGCGATGTTCTTAGTTGGAAGTTTAAGTGAATCAATATATTTACAAAATAGAGTTAGAGAAGAATTTCAAAATCAAGTAAAAATTATTTCGGTTCCAATTCAACCTACTGCTGCAATGGCACGCGGCGCAGTAACTTACGGGTTGTCTATGGTAAAGAGTTAATTCAAGAATAACTTTTAATAATAGATTTCATCTACTTTTGTTACCAAAAAGAGGTAATATGATTCGGATATTTATAAATTATGTTTCTCATATTATTCTTTACTTAAATTATTCTGATTTCTGAAGTAGATAGGTGTAAAGAAGATTTACTTGATCATTATTGGGTAAATATTAATTAGATCGCGAAACTTAATCCAGAATATTATTCATGTTATACGTAGTAATTTAATTAGAAATTTAATAAACAATTACAATCAATTAATGGGATATTGACTCTTTTTTTTTGTAAGTGAATTAGGTATATGGAGCATTAGTTAGACGTTTAAAACTTCCTTCTTAATCTTGAACATGTATTTCCTCTGGGCTATTATGTGTACATGCAAGACCCTATTCGAAAGTAAAACGTTAAAAATTTTAATTATTTTTTTTTTTTTTTTATAAAACTAACTTATCGTGTACATGGTTCCAAATTTAGTACGAAAGTAAGAAATATATTTGAAGGAACCTTTTTTTAGATGAAAGCAATTTCAAATATTTATGCATTAATAATTTATCAAAAAAATATCAGTATATTAAAACGAAATGATCCTATTTGGCTGCATAATATACCACTTGTAAATTCAAATTCTAATAAACGTCATTAAATCGTAATTTTGCAGGATCGGAAAGAGCGAGTTGAGCGAGTTCTGTTGACACTATTAATCACATGACCACTTTTTAGTTACACGGGTCTGAGTCGTAGCTCAGTTCAAATCGAAAGAACCGTTCCTTGTGAACCGGTCCTCAGACAACTTCGCACAGGATATTTGCCAAAATTTTACAAATCACGCGTTTTGCGACAAAGTGACAAACAGTCCTTATCTAGCTTGTTTAAATAGTTAAGCTATATGAGGAAGGTTGTTCAACATTTATTTTGTATATTTATTAATTTTTTTATATTTATTATTGATAAAAGTACATTATATAAATTTCTATCTATTTTTAAATAAGTTGTATTTACTTGCTCTTAAATATTTAAATAAAGTATTTTGACCATCGAGTTAAAAATAGTTCCATAATTTTGACAGTTTGTGTATTATTTGCAACAATAATTTCCATTTTTCAAGTTAAACATTCTATTAAGGCCATAAGTTCTTCTAAAAGCTCTATGCTAAAAATATCATATAACATATCTATGAGTCATTTTGTTAAGAACTAATGGTAATTTGATTTAATAGGTAATCCGTAAATTACTGCTCCACGTGAAATTGCTGCCGTAGGTTGAAGAGGAACTAAAATATTAAAAACTCGATGACTAAATTCTTGTTTAATTCTTTTTTGTAAATATTTTGATTCACTGAAATCTCCAACTAAAAACATTGCAGAAATAGTTTCTTGAGCGTTATCTAACTGCGCTTTTATCAGATTGAGAATGTTTCGAATAACAGGTTCGAATATTGATTTCATAGTTTCAAAATTAATTTCAATTACCCATTCGTCATCTTCTAAAGTATTCCTGATATTATCATCTTTAATGTATCGTTTCGTATGTTCAATATCCAATTCATATGAAAAGTCTTGATCATCTCCTGTAAAAGGAATTTTACAATAATTACAGAATTGTTGAACCAAATATTGCATTTGTCCATTATCTCTAAGCAAATCAATAGATACATCTCCTAGTATCCCTCGTAAGTATTTAATAAACTCTGCATCAATAAAAGTACTCCCACAAGAATCGCCAGATTTTTCAGTTATTTCACCTAATTGATCATTACTTAATAATTTGCAAGTTATTACATCTATACGATCACCGCAGTCAACTACCATAAAATTAGCTAATAAATAAAGTTAGTTAATTATACTATTTTTTTTTTTTTTTTGAGGAGGACAAACTTATTTCAAACATACTTCCTGCCTGCGCAAGATTCTGTCCTTTAAGATTTTCCATGCAATATGCCGCAACGGCTTCAGCTAAAGATAGTTAAACACCTCAATTTAGAAATTCGAAGAAATAATTATAATATTAGTGAAGTTTCTTACATTCTGTAATAAATTGTAAATTTGTTGAACATTCATCCTTGATCAATCCTGCGTTAAATGTACATATTCTCATAATTGCTTTTGCGTTTTCAGAAAATTCTGCAGGAACGGCAATAACTAAAAGAACATTCTTAAAGTAATCAAACAATGGCCAACGTGCTTTAATAGTATCTTTAATTACCTTAATGTATTTTTAATATATATAACATAATAGAGGAATTATTGGTTAGAATATTTAAAACGGTTTTAAACTTTTCAAGTTCAAAAGATTGTTAAAATTGATATTATGCGAAAAATTATACCTCTCCAATTTCTCGAAGATAATCAGTAATAGCCTTTTTATAATCAACTGGAAGCTTTGGTTTAAGTTCTTCTGCTAATGAATCGCTTAAATGTAATAAGAACAATTCTACACGTCCATTTTCTTCATTGTTTTGTCTTTTATTTCGACGATTTTGCTTTTTAACCATAGCTGGGGCTCCCCATAATTTTACATTATTACATTCGTCATCATATTGAAGAACTGTATTAGTTTTTAATTGATGATATTCACCACCGTGCCATATATCATTTGAACACACATTTCCCTTTTCCTTAACATGGCAATAAGAAAATCCGGAGTAGGTTAATCCAAATTCTAATCCAACCACAATTCGGATATTATTTTCTTCATAATTCTTTTGGTTTTGCCTCGAATTTTGATTATCTTATTAATTAAAGTTTGGTAATGGTTAGTGTTGAAAATTTGCAAATAAAACTTCATTATTATTAATCAATATAAATTAATATATCAAACTTACTTCTTGAATTTATATTCAGGCGATCAGAAGTAATATAGAAGTCGTCAATATCACTAACTTTCGAATTACTATTATTATCAACATTATGTATATGAGGTTGTGAAGATTGTAGATAAAAAGAATTCTCAGTATTTAATTGACTTAAAATTTCATATACTTTTTCAATATCAGGTCTTGATTTTGGTTCGTCATTCCAACATTCTTGATAAAGTTTTTGATACTTTGGAGGTGTACCATCAATTGGATCTTCTCTATCACCATTTTTAATGTAATAGTCAAGTAAATCTCGTGAACAATCAGAAAAAGGAATACGACCACTCGAAATTTCCCATAATAAAACACCTAAACTATAAATATCGGATTTCTTATCTTTTTTATACTTTTTATTCTTAAAACATTGTGGTTCAATATATTCAATCATCCCTTGTCTATTACCCACTGAATTAGTTGTTATTTCTGCCAACTTTTTAGATAATCCAAAATCTGCGATTAATAATTTTCCATTATTCACTAATATGTTTTTTGAGTGCTATAAAATGGTTACAAGTATGTTAGTATCTATTAAAAATATCATCGAAAAACAAAGTAATATGAAAAAAAAAAATAATAATCTTCTACCAAGTCTCTATGGATTATTTCTTTAGAATGTATAAATTTCAATCCACCAGTAATATCCAATGCCATTTGAATTTTATCATTCCATCTCAAATAAGTAAATTTTTTTTTCAAGTAATCTCTTAAATTCCCCTCATTTGCATATTCTAACACCAAAATATAATAGTCAGAATCTATTAATTTTAAATATAAACAAGTTAGTTTGAACTGTATAAAATAAAATTATTTTTTAAAAAAAAAATCTTAACATAAACCTTTTGTTATTCCCAGAAAACGATTGATTTTTGGATGATCTTCAATCTCGCGAAGGAGTTTTAACTAAAAAAAAAAATGATATCGTAAAATTGATTATTTATATGCACATACCAAGCTAATATATTTTATAAAATAAATGCGATTTCTACCTCTTTGACAAAATCATCATTAGATTCATTAAGTTCATTTGAATTTTTACTTATTATAATTTTCAATGCGACCAATCCTATATTAGCCAAATTTGCTTTACTCACTACACCGAAACCTCCTCTACCAATTTCGACAACCTGACTAAATTCATCATATTTAAAATAACGAATATACTTATTCTTTATCTTTTCCTCGATCCATTCTTTTACCGAAGTCATTTTGTCGATAAAAGTTACAATAGAAAATTTATTTAATTAAAGAAAAATTTTTCTCAGAGTTATGAATTCTAAGAACATTGCAAATAATCCCGTTAACACAAAAAAAAAAATTTCAATAATTATGCATGTTGACAATCCACTACTACATATACTGCATTGATCAACAGTTAATTTAAAACCCCTAGTTTCAATATACTATATTTGTAAATCAATTACCATACGGGAATAGTTAGAATAGATCGGGTTATCCGTTTAGGTTTTAGCTTAGTTTTAACTACTCTTTGTTTTGTTTATTTTTCTTGTGCGACTGCACGTACTTTGATATTTTGTATTGATGAATTTACGTAAATAAAGAAAGCATTGCTGTTTTGTAAGATTATATTTGTAAATTAATTGTCGATATAATAAATAGAAAGTATCACTTCTAAAAAAAAGAAATTAAAATTGCTGACAGGGGTGAAAAACATTTATTAGATATTAAAGTCAAAAAACTATTATTAACACTTTAATAAGTAAACTTTCAAATACTCCTACTTCACGTGCTTTTAAAATTATCTTTATTAAATTTCCTTTTTTTTTCATAAGAATTTTGTTACAATCATATTATGATTACACCTTGTAAGCTAAGAATTTTTAATTTTGCTATTTCAGCTAGAATCTTTTATATAAGGTTTATCAATTTCTTTTTAGATCTGCTTTTCTTTTGTAAAACTTGTTTCATGGAAATTTTGCAAGGATAATTTGAAGTCAATATGCTGTAACACTTGGAAACTTTTTTTTTTTTTTTTTTTTTTTTTTTTTTGTAAAAAAATGTCATCACTAAGTGAAGCAACAGTTAGTATCTAGCTAAATTTCTAAGTAAGAACCTTTAATTTGAAATACTTTTATAATAAATAAAGTGGCAATTGATGTAGTAGTTTTATTATTTTGCTGATTAAAATATATTCCACTTAATATTATTTCAACAAATATAAAAATCAATAAGGTTAAGATAGATAAAGCGTGTATTAGTATATTTATCCCACGGTCCCTAGTTAAAATTTGTGATTTTTTTTCTTGATGCTCTCACGGGTGGTGTTTATTTAAAAAGATGGATAAAAAGTCTATCATTATTAGTCGGTTTTATGGTACGGATACCGTGGGATAAATCAGTTATTTCACGGAGTCACTGGAATATCATGATTTTCACGAAGTTTTAAATACGTAATGCATTAACGGTTAGAATTATTGCCGTTTTAGTGAAACTTGCGATTTTTGAAAAATATTTGTTTATCTCGTATTAGCTTTTGATTAAGAGATAATTTTATTTCACTATAACTAAATTTTACGGATTTGCCATGAATGGTATACCCCACATACATGTGCACTAAGGACGCCCTGATCTTCCCCAGTATAGCCACAAAATTTTTCCACCCCACGTGACCCTAAAAATTTGTCACCGGCGTCACACCTTTCCTGTTTTCCATTTTTACTATGTATTCCAGGGACAATTTTTTTCAGTGTGTAAAATCCTATTTGTCACTCGTTATTTGTCACATGCTTAATTTCTTAATGCCAGCCGAGACATATAATGTCGGCCAAAAATCACGTGGGGTGGAATTTTTTCTGACGCCCTGTTCATCATCACATGAACACAATTCTGAGAACTTGAGTTACGAGTCGTAGTTCAACTAAATCGGTCAAATTGACTGTAAAAATTGAAAGAACCGTTCCTTGTGGATTGGGTCTTCAGACGAATACTTGCCAAAATTTTACCAATCACGCGTTTTGGGAAAACTATCCCAGAGCACCGCAAAAATTTTCGGTAATGAAATTGTTCGATTTATTTTATACAACATTTGGAAATTTTTTTTTTCAAAGCAAAAGAAATTTTTAATAAAAAAGAAAACACGCAAAGAATTTATGATTCTTTTAGTTTTAAAACATTTGCTATTAGTAAATTGAGATTGTAAAAGTTTAACATTAAATCTTTACTTAATAAAAAAAAAAAAGCATTTTTATTTTCAGAACAAATAAAAATACAATAAAAATAAAATCTAGAATAGAATAGATTATAAAAAAGAATAATAACATTTCAGGACGAGAAAACAAAATATTGAGATGAGAATTACTGATTTATTGTGGACTATTCTATCGATATATCTATAATTTTAAATTAGTACAAGTATTACTGAGTCACGTTACCAAAAATTTATAATATTAACTAATCATTATATTTAAAACCATTTAATAAAATAACTAATTCCAAAACTATATTTAAGAACTCTTGAAGAAACAACACATTTCATATTATCATCATTCCTATATTCAAATCATTTTTTTATTCAAATCATTTTTTTCTTTTTTTTTTACGAGATAAATGATAAAGACTTTATTAAATTCAATTTATAATAAATACATATATTTAGAAAAAGCGAGCCACAAACTTGAATCTATAAATACATTTTAAATATTATCTTTTATTAAGAATTTTTTTAACAGGTTCAAATATTGATTCCATAGTTCCATTTATCATCATCTAAGGTTTCCTGATATCTGATATCATCATCAATAACAATATTGTTGTTGAATATCTAATTCATATGGATCATCTCTTGTAAATGAATTTTACCATTTTTTCACAAAATTGTTGTATCAAATATTTCTAAGCAAGTCTATAGTTCATCTTCAAGTATTTTCGTAAATATTTAATAAACTCGACATCAATCTCCAGTTCTCCATTGATTATTGTTTTTCAATTTACGAGTTTATTTATTAAATCTACTGTACCACTACCACAGTCAGCTATCATGAAATTAATTATTCATACTTTCTTGTTGTGAAAGGTTCTGTCCTTCAAAACTTTTCATGCAATATATCGCAGCAGCCTCAGCTAGATACTGTATAAATGTTTCAATTAAAATTTAAAAGGTATTTATAATGTATAAACTGTATGGATTCTTACGTTATGTAAATTTGTTGAGTAATTTTCTTTAATCAATCTTGCATCAAATGCATAACTCTTATAATTGCTTTTACCTTAGTTATCAGACAACTCTGCAGGAACAGTAATAAATAAAAGAACATTTTGAAGCAATCAATCTTTGGCCAGCATAGTTTTTTTTAATTACCTTAAACATTTTTAATATATACAATATATACAACATAATAAGAAGAATTATCAATTATAACTTTAAAAAAGGTTTTTAGGTTAAAAGATTGCTAAAATTATAATTATGTAATTATGCAAAAGATTATACCTTTCCGATTTCTCTTGGATAATCAGTAATAGCCTTTTTATAATCAACTGAAGTTTTGGTTTAAATTCTTTTAATAAATTGTTTAAATGTAAAAAACCAATTCTACGGGTTCGTTACCTTCACTATTATTTTATTTTTTCGCTCTACTTCTTTACCTTTTAGCTAGAGCTGATGCACCCCATAATTTTACATTATTGCATTCGCCATCATATTGAAGAACTGTATTAGTCTTTAATTAGCCTGCTTCCTGAACCAATTATTATTTGAATATATATTTCTTTCATTGCTAACATGCCAATAAGAAAATCTGAAGTATTTATTCCAAAATTTAATCTAACCACAACAAGGATATATTCAGGTAATTAAAGCCTGTAAAGTATTATCTTTTTCTGTGGGTTTTTGTACATTTAAGACAAGTTTCTAAATTTGATTATCTTATTAATTATTCAGTTAAATTAAGTTCGATAATGGTAATGGTTAGTATTGAAAGTATAATAAAATATTATCGCTGTTTTCAGAATTCTGCTACCTATGCAAATTACTTAATTCTTAGATTAGAGGATGATTACTGGACAGAAACCAGGCAATTTGTTCCTTTATTTATAATCACTCAGTAATCACAATGTACAAAATTACAATATAGTGTTTGTATCAACAGTCATTAATGAGTTTGTATCTAGATAAAAAATCTGTGAATCTAATATCCAAAATTTGATGATAGTTATAAGAAAATAAATTTTTTCATAGACATTAGTAATATAAATTGTATTTAAGATAAATTAACAACATCAGGAGATTAAATTGTGCGATTTTATGCGTAGATTTATCAAATATGTGTATACTCGAAAATCTACACCTAAAAAAAAGTGTAATTATGCAATTATGTGTAATTTACACCTTAAAACATAGTTTCAGTAATTTTCATCTTAAAAATTTACGTAAAATCACATAAACAGGTATTTTCAGTATTTTGCAATTTTAAAAAAAAGTGTGAATACACAATTTCATGTAGTTTACACATGAAAATATAGTTTCAGTAATTTTCAATTTCAAGATTTTACGTGAAATCATATAAATAGGTATTTTAAGTAATTTACACTTTAAAAACTGTGTAAATACACAATTTTGAGTAATTTACATATATAAATATTGGTCAAAATATTCTTAGTATTTTGTATTTTAAAAAATTACATGTAATTTATATAAAATAGAAAATTTCAGCAATTTACACCTTAAGAAATTGTGTAAATATATTATGTAAAATTAATAAAAAAAGTTAAATAGTATAGTGGTTAGGTTGTGAGCTATGATATATTAGTGATATAACTAAGGTATTCAGTTCGGTTCTCAAGGTATGCAAAATAATTTTACAGAATTTTTTGTTATATACATATATATAATATATACAGTATATATATATATATGCGAGAATTTTCATTATTAAGTAATATTCGCAAATTGCAGTTTCATATATACCCGTAGGTGGTGAGATTCAACGTGTTGTTTTATATGTGTATAGTTTCGCAAATTCACACCCTATTTAAACTCCTGATGAAAGTATATTTATTTTTAAAAAGATTATACCCCAGAACAGGATAAATTTGCATTTTATTACACATACTTTATAATTCATGTAGTGAAATATTGGACATCTGATATTACTTTGGAATTTAGCATTTCTTAAAATAAATATTTTCTGCATTAATATCCACTAACATAAACGGATATTTGGATAAATTATATAGGTTAACAGTCATATCTGAAGATCCGTTAATCGTGAATATTTTCATTCTGAAGCTCCATATGCAGTCATATACTGTACATAAAATCTAGATCCATTCCAGATATCTGATTTTGATATTATCTGTTCAATCCAAATAAACAGATAAATTATCTGGATTATCTGGATAATATCTGATGAATATCAAGATATCTCAAGTATTAATTCAGGTCAAAATTTATAATTCTGGCAATTATTTTTGTAACAATGATCATTTCCTTTTTTGGGATGTCTAAAGCCCACAAAAAATTTCCACCCCATGTGATTTTGGCCGGTATTATACGTCTCGGCTGGCATTAAGAAATTAAGCAATGACAAATAAGAGGTGACAAATAGGATTTTACACAAAAAAGTCATTCCCTAGAATACATAGTAAAAATGGAAAACAGGAAAGGTGACAAAATTTTAAGGTCACATGGGGTGAAAAAATTTTGTGATAATACTAGCTAGGGAAGATGTCTAAAGTGAAGTAGTCACATGATTTTTAACATTATATAATTGGATAAATTTTTTATAAACTAAAATTAATATAAATGTATTTTAACCTACTTTGCAAATTTACTTGATAAAAAAAAGTGAATTTTAAATATTATTTTACCTTTACATATGGGCGCTTTGCAGTAGAAAGGGATGAAACTACTAAAAAAATTCAAATTTTCTTTTATATGCCAAAAATATTCTAAATACTATAATTTGTTCAGATTTTATATTAACTTATTTTTTATTTTTTTTAGTAGTTTCATCCCTTTCTACTGCAAAGCGCCCATATGAATGAATAAATTTTGCTAATCATATTAAATATCCAAAAAATGGCTACATTTCTCATCTACTGATTACTTGACCATTTTTACAGTAGAAGTTGCTGAAGGAAAAACTTGGTTTTTATTACTCAAGTAGTTGTAGAAAGACTTTCTGGAGATTTTTTTAAAACTCAAATGAATCTTTAACTCCTAAAATAAGTTCACTTTTATGATATTTTTTCTTCTATTAAATTTCTAAAAGTTGTAACAATTACATACTGGATTGCTGGGCTTTGAACTCTATACTAGTGTAAAGTTTTCCTATTAGTTTCTTTATTTTTAAAAGCATTGCAGAAGTCTTTCTGTAAAGTACAAGTTGAAGTAAAGGTGATCATCTAAAAAGTGGACTTTTTTTTATTATTATCAGTTATTATTTAAAATATTGAAGTGGTAGATGAAGGCTTGGTGTTTATTACCTTTTTTATTCAGTTTTCCCTTAGAGGTTCATTTTCTGAGAATTATGATTTATAACTTTCCTTTTTGTTTTTTAGTTTTTTCTTTTTTCCTGAAATTTCAGTATTCTTACTCTTAGTTTTCTTTTAAAAAGCAAAAATATTAAAATATTGATCATCTGAACTGGAGATTTTTTACTAAAAATTGCCAATTTTTTGAAATATTTTTATAAACCTAAATATAATGGAGTTGCATGTAACTTTATAATATTATTATATTATAAAGATCATATGTAAAATTTCAAATAGATCAAATCAGGTTAAGTTAATTGATAAACCTAACCTAAATTTTTTTCAGATCAGGTTAAGTTAGATATTATCAGATTATCTGTCTGAACTGAAACATGAAAATTTTTTAAAAAAATGGTGCAAAACATTTTTTTAAAATATTGCGATTCACTTTTTTATATTAAAATTATATAAAAAAGTGAATTGCAAGTCCAACTAACTTTTTTTTATATAGAATTAATATAAAAAAGTGAATCGCAATACTGCAACTAACTTTTTTATATAGAATTAATATAAAAAAGTAAATTCTGATACTGCAACTTACTTTTTATATAGAACTAGGGTGACATCAGAAATCAAATTAATATGTCCTTTAATATTTCTCAATTAATATATTAATTTATTATTATAAGTTGTATACTAGCACAGGTCAAAATGTGAAAAATCAGGCATCAATTAGTCACCAATCGGGCACCAATCAAGTAGCTGATTGGTGACTGATTGGTGACCAATTGGTGACTGATTGGCATTTTTGCCAAATACTATTACCAATCAGGCAGTTAGCTAACTTTTAATCCAGTGATCAAAAAAGGATGAAATATAGTTCATTGGAATCGTTTCAATAAGACGAATCTAATAGTAATAAAATTGTATTTCTAGGATTAATAGTTAATAAAATATTAAATAAAATATAGATAGTATATTTTATTTTTATATTTTACTTAATATCTTACCAAGTATTAATCCTAAAAATACAATTTTACTACCATTAGGTTCGTCTTATTGAGACGATTCCAATGAACTATATTTCATCTTTTTCTGATCACTGAATCAAAAGTTAGCAAACTGTCTAATTGGTGTTAGTATTTAGCGAAAATACCAATTAGTCACCAATCGGTCACCAGATTGGTATCCGATTTGTGACTGATTTATGCCTGATTTTTCACATTTTGACCTGTGTAGCTTTTCTAAACATAAAGTTGATGTGCATAAATATTATATTTTCAGATAAATCTTATAACAATTATACACCCATCCATGATCTTAGCCTCTAGACAAAATTTGAGATTTTCTCGTACTGATAAAGATATGTGAAAGAAATAGTTTTATTTTCACTTTGAAATTTATTAAGATACAGAAAAAATCTCTGTTCAGATGGAATTGAGCAATCTGTTCCAACTGGCTATTATTTTTCATATTGATGGTAAATGAAATAAAGTTCATCAATAGTTGTACAATTACTTTGTCAAGAAACATACATCTAAGAATACATAACCATGGTCCTGCTACAGTAATAATGAGTGAGGTGTACAGCAACATTTTAAAACTGAACTAAACTATATAAGCAATATAGAAATATGATGTCAGATATAAATTTAGTGTACAATGAAACAAAGGATTGAATAACTTACAGTAGATTATAATCAGTGATCTCAATAATAAACAGTAACTTGAATATTTGGGTCATTTTTCTCTGAATTAATTTCGTTCTTCACTTCAAAAAATATTTGATATCCAATATATGATTTTAAAACTTTTGTTAGGATGATTCTATCATAATCACATTTTCCATCATATTGCTGCAGTATTATAGGTTCTAACTTTGTAAGAGCCTTTCTCTAAGAACTTTACTGCATTTATTTTCAATTTTGTAATTTTTTGTTACTTCAGAAATAAGTTTCTGGACCTATATATAAAGGTCAGAAGGTATCTTTAAATTCACATTTCTAAAATGATTTAGGAATTGGCCAAAGATATCATTGTAGAAATAAATAGGTGGATAGTCTGTATTCTTAAATGGTCACCTATTAAAAATTGGGCACTTTTTATGAAGTTTAAAGAACTCATTTGGCTTTGCAAATCAAAAGAAAATTTAATTGACTTCTCTTGTTCTATAGTAAAGAAAAAATAGAGTTAAAATGAAGCATTGTATAAAAAGATGCTATTTTGAAATATTAACTTTCTTGATATTTCAGTTATTTTAGCAAAGGTGATGATGCTAAGTTTTCTTTTTCATCATCCTCTGAAATATCCTAATAAATAGAAAATCTTGTTCAGTTAATGAGAGTGTTTATTAAGTAAAAATATTCTTTAGTGTACATAATGTCCCTTTCACAGCATGAAAATACTAACAATCGACATTACTATCGTCTCATGTCATAAATTTAGCCAAAATATACGAGCTCTTTATATGACGAGCTGACATATTTGACCCAAATATCTCTGATCCAATTCTGCATCTACCGAACTGATTAATTTTGACAGAAATGACCCTTGAATCATCATGCCCTTCTCCGAATGGCTTCTGAAACTCAAGTGTTTCATACGTCGCCATATAATATTCAACTAGCAAATCAAGCATTGAACTTGACATCACTACATTTTCAGATGCTGGACCCATCATTTCACCTGGGAATGGCTCACTTCCAGTGATTGATGATTGTTAAATATTCCGTGAATTCAACCAAAATCTTTCCATTTCATCTGCTGAAAACTCGTCAGCTTCTGCCAAAGACCCAACCAAAGATTGTTTGTTGAGAAATTCTAGACCTTTTATCATTTCACAAGAATTTATAATTCTATCAACGTAGCTATCAGTCATTATTCGACGTATAATTTCCAGTTCTATTTTCCTATAGCTGTTCGGTAAAGCGCCTAAAATATAAAAATTATAATTATACATCAATAGAAAGTAAGAATATTATTGTAAATTTAAATATGAAAATATAGTTTACTTAATACTCTGTTCATATGCTCAAAAGAGAAATATCAAAAAGCGTACAAGAGGCCATAATCATGTGCACATTTGGTTAAATGAAGGGAAAAATGAAGATTAGAAGTGATTTTATCACGTCCATGATGTTGCTCAATCAATTTTATGAGTTCAATCAATCTCTATTGTGATTCTCTAACGGCATCAATTTCTAAAATTCGGCTTACAAAAATCCTACAAATTTTCACAAAGTGAAAAAGAATTTTTTGATCATGTTCCGGAAGATGGTTCCAGAGTGAAACCGTAGCATATATTGTAAAAAAAATCTGCCATTAGTCCGCAGTAAAGTTCAAAAATCCTTTTCCGCAGTGGATTTTCCCTGGGATTCGACCCAAATCAGATGGAACCTGAAACTCATCCATTTTTTTTGAATTTTTATAAGCGATTGTTGGTTCAAAATCCCTTCATCAACCCAAATCCTTTTCACTATCCATCTTGCAATGCCTAAAAATAGGCAATGCATTGGGCTGACAACAATAAACTTTATAGGGTCAAAATAGGGGAGTCATAATAGTTCTGACCATCTAACTCCTGTATTTTTTGTAAAACATTTTCGCAAAGTGTCTGATTTATAACATCGCCATTCATATGCATTCTCACGAAATTCAGCCAAATCTCAATTTACAAACTACTCATCTATATCATCCATCCCAGCAAGTTATTATGTCAGTTCTCATAATTTGCCCGTTTTTTACATCGATGGCATGAATCAAGTGCTGAAACATGTCCGCATATTTTTCTTGCCGCGGGAACATTGCACAAAACGAGTACTAAGGCTGCACGAATTTTTTTTCCTTCTTGAACCTCAAATGTTTGATTTAGTGTTATTCCAACCTAAAGTGACATTAACACTGGTCAAAATCAATTCTATCGGGTACACATCGGGTACTTATATATCAGTGGTTAATCGGATAAATATCGGGTATTTTTACATATCGGGTATCTGATATCTAAACTATTAGTCACTGATATATATATCGGGCATTGATCTATCTTACACATATCAGGTACCCGATATGTAAATTTTAATACGTAAGATTTTTATTTTGTATAATGTACTGTATTATATATAATCTAAAATTTTTTATTTAAATTCATTTTTTAGATAACTTTTATAAATAATTTTTTAAGAAATTTTAAGTCCATTTGAATAATATTTAATAGGATTTTATTTAAGAAACTTTTAGATAGATTTT
>QZLH01000903.1:9704-53291 GCA_003833135.1 Oehlia diaphana | reverse complement strand
TAATCAATTATACTTATAATGTTGTTTATCTGAAATTTTTCAATAAAAATTTTTTATTATAATTTAATAATATATTTAGACATTAACTGTTAACGTAGTTAACAGGTGAATCCTAGTATATTTTACTTATACAGTCATAACTCGATATAACGATTCGGGATAAACCGATTTTGGCCCATAACGAACTTTTTTCTTAAACCAAAACCATCTATAATCAATTATATCACTATATACCGACTTTATTATAAATTTCACGATATTACATATAACAAAGTTAATCATAAAACCAGTCATGCTTATTTATTCTCGATAAACCGATCCCATACTAATTCCGGCCGGAATTAACTTAGTCTCGGCCGGCATTATTCAACGCAGCAGATCACCGATTCTCAATTTCGGTGCATCTATTTATAAGTTTCTGTATGATAACATTGTATTGAACTATTGGGATTATAAGCACATTTTAAGGTGATAAAATTTGACTTTATATTGATAATACTTTTTTAGATATACCGTTTTTATACTTTATAATATATCAATCGGTATAATAGAAATATTTGATTTATCAAATATTCGATATAACGACCCAAGATAGCTTGAACGGAGGGTTCGTTATATCGAGTTCTGACTGTAGTATTATTTCCATAGCCACACTTAGTTACAGCCAAATCACATGAATCACGTGCCCGAGCTTTTTTTGATGGTGTTACGGGGATAGGGATTGGAATCAATTATTATTATTAGAATCGATTTTAAAATCGATTAATCGTCGATTAATCGTTAATCAAAATTATACTACTGCCGGTCACCGGTCACGTGACTATTAAAATTTATTAAGATCTACATAAAAATATCCTTTTTGGGAATTTTGTGCAACATAACTTGAATTTCATTGGACAACAAAATTTCCTTTTTTGGATTTTTGTAATGTCATGTGACAACGATATACGGACTACCTAGCGTTACCTTACAAAAATGTCACAAAACGGCTGGCATTAAGAAATTAAGAAATTAACTATGTGACAAATAATGAGTGACAAATAGGTTTTTGTCAACCAAAATAAAACTAAAACTTGTAGGGCACGCAGGATTAATGCTACTGTGCCACAATAAGTAAATTCGATTTTTATTCGATAATTGATTTAAAATCGATTCTTATCAATTTTCGATAAATTCGATTATTGTAAAATCGATTCCAATCCCTATACTGGGGGAGTTGGCAGATCATCACTTATTTGTGAAATAAATTGACTTTCAGACCTTTTTTTTTTTATCTAAAACCAAATTTTACAGGCAATTTACTAAGAGTATTGATTTACTTTTAATAAGTTTATGTTGCTTGTTAATATTATAAAAGTAAAATGCAAATAATAAGAAAATTTCAAAATTAAACTTTTTTACTAATATATTATTAATAAAAAACCATATTTTCTTAAAAATTAAACCAATAGACATATAATTATAATAAAATCTCAAATTTAAATTTTTTGCCCCATTCTCCTCTTTTACTATGGGCGTTCCCATATGTAAATTTATAAAAAGTTTAATTTTATATAAAAAAGATTTTTTTTTAGTTAAATTTCAAAATTTTAATGTAATTAGTATTTACTCAGATTTGATTTATTTATTTATTATTTAAATTGAAATTTTTGAAAAATAATTTATGATGTATTTTTAATTCTAGCCAAAATTATAATTTTTGATTAGAATTAAGTAGTATAATGATAATCACTACTAGTAATATTTAGCAATACCTTTTTTTTAAAAAAAAAAATTATTAAAAACTTTATTTTTTACTATTTCTTTAAGTTTATACAAAACTTTTACTAAATATATTAAATATTGATTTCTATTTTAGAATTTTTATTTAAAATTTTTTTATTATTAAATATATTAAATATTTTAAGTTTAAAATAAATAAGAATTTTTTTTTAAAATAATTATTTTATTAATTAATATAATTTATAAAATTCTTAATTTTTAATTAATTTTAAAAATTTAAATTATTTAATAAAGAATTTGTAAAATATATATATAATCAATCAAACTTTATTTTATATAATAATTAATTGCCAATCTGCTACTTAATGATATAAAATTGATTAGAAGATCTGTTACAAGTTCTTATATAAATAATATTGATTTGCACATTTCAATTCTGATTTTGGCTTATATAAATCATGCTTAATGCAACCATAATTTATCAATTAATAATATCAAATGTAAATATATCACAAAAAAATTTTTTTTTTGTTTGTTATAAAATTTAAAGAGTTTACTTTGGTAAGGATATTTATCAAAACTATTTTTTCAAAATTTTAGTTTAGTCAAAATTCAATCTGAAACTATTTTTTATAATAAACTTAATTGCTGAAACTGTTTTTATACTTTTCTGAAACTAATTATAATTTAGAAAAGTTTTAGATTTACCAATTTTTTCATTAAAAATAAAGTTTTTGAGTTTCAGATTTTTGAATTTTATCATTAAATGAATTTCAGACAGTAACATTATACTTTAAAAAAAGTCATTTTTCTAGATTTATATTTTAAGTAACTTTATACTAATTATTTGTAAATTTTGCAAATTTTACAAGATTTTTTTTATTATTATATAATATATGTAAGGTTGCTTACCGAAACCTAAGAGTTTAGGCAAGATGACGTTTTGCCAAAAAGTGAAATTCTGCCGAAATTATATTAAAGTTATATTAAAAAACTAGCGAAACTCTGGAGAAAGATGAAACTGCTGAAACTTATTATAAATACCAAAACTGCCGAAACTCTGCCAAAACTATAATAAATCTATAGTAAAATTTTGACGAAACTAATCGTAGGATTTTGAAGAGGTTTAGACAAGCAACCTTAAATATATGGTATTAGCACAGAAAAAAATCTTGGAAAAATTTCAGAAAAATTCTGATTAAATATAAAAATTCTGGAAATTTATTTTTTCAATTGATACATGTAACTGGAATTAAAAAAAATTTTAGTTTTAGATGGTATTACCAAATAAATGATAATAAATTTATTAAATAAAATTTTTAATTAAAGATGTTAACTATAATTCAAAAAAGTGTCATAATACAAAATTTTTATATACTGTATTAATTAAGGCTATAAAAATCTTATAGCTGTAATTCAAAATTTTTTAAAAAATAATTAAGGCTAACATCTTTATTTTCAGTATTTACAAAATATTCCAGAAATTTGCTACGTTACGATCAGATCAATTTTAGGAATCAGGATTATAAAATTTTACCAGTTTTATCAGAAATTTACCAGAAAATCTGGTTAAATTATAATGGATTTTCTATACTATATATATGGTATATTCTTGCTTAAATTAATTTTTTTTTTTTTTTTTTTTTTTTTTTTTTTTTTTTTTTTTATTGTTTTTTTTTTTTTTTTTTTTTTTTTTTTTGATAATAATAATTCACGTGATAAACACGCAGTAAAAGAAGTAAAGTAAAAGGAGATCATGGCTTATATTACACGTATCTTTTAATAGTGTGGCATTTTACGAATCGTTTACGTTTCAACTTTCTAAAAAGTTATTCTAAAAAACGAATGCTTTATAGAAAGGAGTTTTTGAAAAACCAAAAAAAATGGATTACTCTCCAATAATTTTTTATGCATGTTGTACGAGTTGTTTATACTTAATCCAGGTTCCTACAATCATCCTTTGTACACTTTTTGGTAATTAGATTATCTAAATATCTAATAACAAATAATGTTTATCGCAATAACTTATATATACATTTTTTTTTTTTAAACAGAAATCATGAAAATTAATTTGTTTCATATAAATAACATTCCTCTTAACGAACCTATTGAATATATTTATCTTGCTCTAGTTATCTTTACACTTGGTAAAGTACAAAGAATATATATATGTATATATGCGTTATTTTTTTATCTAATCGATTTTAATCATCGTTAGTTTCAACTGCATTGTCTGTATACATTCAAAATTGTATTGATAATTGGCAAAAAGTAGTAAAATGGATAAACAGGTTAGTCATTAAACATTTAATGTATTTCTTGAACTTTTCGTTTTCAATATTTAATATTTGTTATTTCTAATAACAAAGAATCTCATCATTATTATGGGTGTTAATTCCAGGCAAGTTTTTCATTAATTTCATCCTTATAAAAAGTGTTATATGTCAGATTCCTAATTACGCATTTACACCACTTTTATAAATAGTTTTATATACGTCTCTTACAATTAATGAATTGAATCCAATTCCTTTTTCTTGTCCAAAAGATTATTCTTATCCTAATCCTTCAAAAAGTTATTATAATACTTGTTTGATTAGTTTTTTAAATTTAATGCTTATGTGGTTAATGTTTTTGACTACATTCTTTTTTACTGTGCTTGCTCTTATTCCTGAACGTAAGATTAATGATTTGTTTGGTGTCAAATCGAACATAAAAAATGATGATGGGAGAAAAGAAAGTGACGTGTAATTTTACTGTATTTTTAATTAGATGTAAATAAAATAAACTAAAAATTTAACAATTGTGATTGTCAAAAAATTGTCAAACAGGGGTAATATAGTAATAAATATAAAACAGTAAAATGGCATGATAGACAGCCCAATACATTATTGATATATAGTAATCAAGTATAGTATAGTGTGACAACCGTGGTCACACTATACACACTATAACATGGTCCTGCGTGACGATTCATTGATGCCTTTTTTTGATGTGGGGCCTTAGACCATGCATTATCTATCAGGTAAGGATAGGTAAGACAAATAAGAGTACCTATACCTATTGTGGTAATATACTGATTTTGGCGTGATCAATCAATCTTAAATCGGAAGTTTAATTACAAAAGAGATCATCAATTTAATATTCTTAACTAAAACTTTTATTGTTTACTCTGAAGTTTATATTACTCATCAATCTTTATGATCCTTTTTCACCTTTTTTCCTAAAGAAAAAAAAATTACATGTATAATAAAATGGCTTTGAAAGATATTTTAGCTTGTCCCATCATATGTAGTATTTTTTGTTTAATGTTTGCTGAACTTCCTTTAATTTTTATTTGTCCTATTCTAGGTACAAAGAAACTTTTTTATTTTATTTTATTTTATTTTATTTTGTTTTATTTGATTTTTATTTATTAAATTTGTTGCTCCTTTTTTTTAGAAATACAAAAATTAAGATTATTTGATGAGCATAGTATCCCTTATAATAAATATATTGAATACACGTAAGTATTTTAAATTTAAAAAAACTTGACTTCTTTCTTCGAATAATAATAACGAAGTATACTCAATATTTTAGATATTTATCTCTTACTTTATTTCAACTTTGTGAGTTATATATATTAAGGGTTCATTTAATACAATTTTTTGGATTGATACGATTGATACTAAATCAAATTTTATTATTATATTATTATAGTATTGGCGTTCCTCATTTTTTGTTGTTGCTGCTATTTTGCTAGAGAAGATTTGAGCAAGGAATTTATGTATGAAAAAAAAAAGAAAAATATGATTAAGATTTATTTTTTTTTTTAAAAAAAAAAAAGAAAAAAATATTGACATAATAAATTTTTTTCCTATTTTTATTTATTTAGTTTAACGACAGTATTATGGTTAGTTATTCCAAGTAAGTTTACTACTATTTATATGTTCCTCTCTCTTTTTTTTAAAAAAAAAGATTTTCAAATCTAATGCCTTTTCGTTTATTTTTAATAGTCATTTATACGATCTTTACAATAAATGAGTTAGGTGATATTCCATTTTATTGTCCAACAAATTATGATTATGAAGAACCAGGATTACGATATGTTTGCCAAACTCGGTTAGCGAATTTAATTTGTATGTGGGTCATGTTCATGGGAATACTCTTGACTGGTATTACAATGATCATTCCAAAAGAAATTTTAATTGATATATTTAATGATGATGGCGATGAAGAATATCAAGCATTTAATAGCGGAGGAGGTAATCGTGATGGATATCAAAGTGTTAAACAAAATGATCTTAATTATAAACAAATTCAAATCGTTCAAGATGAAACAGATGGATCTTCAAGTAATGGAATAGATGGAATGGGAAGAAACGAAATTGAACCTTCTAAACATGATAAACCTAAAGGAAAAGAGGAAACCTTTGGATTTAATAATGATGATTTACAAAAATTTATTGATCCTGATGATAATGATAAATTAAAACATATTGTTTGATTAGAGATAAAAAAAAAAAGTGTTATGTAATATTATTAACACATTTATTTATATATTATTCATATTATTTTATAGCATTTTTTTTTTAGTTTTTTTTTCTTTCGTGATTTTTTTTTTATAACCTAAAAAAGTTTCATACACATATATTGAGAAATATAATAAAATTAGATTTCATTCATTATTATTATTTTACTCATATTAAAAAAAAAAAAAAATTAAAACATTATAATATAGGAAATTGTATTGTTGTTTTATTTACAATATATAAGAAAATGTAATAAATCATTATTCTTTGATTTACATTTGAGTCGAATAATTTTTTTTTGAAATTTGTATATATATAATTATAATTTAAGCCTCATAATGTAAATTATTTTAATTATTTTGATAATCCGAGTTACCAAGTGATTCAGATGTTTTAGATGTTCGAATTTTTTTTTTTTAACGCATATGATCAAATATTAAATTCAATGATGGTACATACTATTGATAAAATGAAGATTGATAGCGTTCGATTCCGGTATAATTAAAAGATTCCTGGTTTGGAAGAAAGATCGATCAAAGTTTATTTATTGAGAATTCATTATAATAATCGTGAAACAAAAAATTAATTCCCTGCTATTACTAGAATAGAGACAAATTCCGATTTCTCGCCCTTCCCGACCGATCTATAATGATAACTTTAATAGTAATGATCTTTTTATTTTTAATTATTTGTTTATTTATAGACTTAAATAGATGTGAATTTTTTTCAAAAAAACGCGATATTCGATTTTCACAATTAGTAATTTTTAAATGAAAAGAATTGGATTTAATCGACAATGATTTTCGTATGATTACCTAAAGTCAAATTCAAAAATAAAATAAGATTCACGAAAATCCACGAAAATCTATAAATTAAAATTGACATAAAAAAGGAAAAGAATAAATTAATATCAACCATAATTTTAGGTTTCATATATAAAAATAATGATTTTAAGTTTTATATATAAAAATTCATTTTCCTATCATTGATTAAAATTTCAAAAAAAAAAAAAAATCATTACGACTTTTGTAATAGATAAAAATCCTAACTAACATACATGGCTTGCTTTTTAATCTATTACCTTAAAATTCAAACCGACCAAAAATCTTAAATATATACTCTTTTTTTTTTAAAAAAAAAAAAAATAAAATAAAAATAAAATGAAATTATTAAAATCAACCATACCAAAGCTTAGCATTTTTCATGTTTTTCGTAGAAGTACCAAAAGGTTATTAAATCTAGATGAATTAGAAATAGATAGATTACAATATTCTCATGATGTGTATCGAACGATATTTGATGGGAATTTTTCTTCTCCCGTAACTGAATGTTTACAAAAAGGTGCTAAAGTTTTAGACTTCAGGTACATGGCCTATTAATGGCCTATTAATGTGTTCTTTTATTATTATTTTTTTCCTTAATTTGTCTCAATCTAATTGTTTTTTGACTTTTTTTAGATGTGGTCCGGGAACTTGGGCTTGTGAGATGTCAAGCGACTTCAAAAATTCCATATTCTATGGAGTAGAATCAATATCATGTTTTCCATTACAAAAACCTTTAAACGTTGAATTTATTAAATCAAAGACGTTAAATGATAAAATACCTTTTGAAAATAATTTTTTTGATTTTATATTTGTACATTCCGCTATACTATGGTATTCTAGTTCTCAATGGAAAGAAATTATTATACCTGAATTAATTCGTATACTTAAACCTGGTGGTTACTTGGAAATTATGGAAGCTGAAATAAAATTATATGGTGAAGGTCCTGAAACTCCCATATTGACCAAACATATCGAAAAATGTATGTACATCAATATTATCTTTTTTTTAATTAAAATTTTTGAATATTAATTTCTTCTTTTCTGTATAGTTCGCGCATCATTGAGATCTCATAACATAAATCCTTACTTGGTATTGGAATTACCAAAGATATTAAATTCAACGAATCAAGTGAAGGATATTCAAAAAGATGTACGTAAATGTCCAGTTGGTGTTTGGGATTATAAATTAGGTGACTGGGGTGCAGAATTAGTTATTTCTTTAATTTTAAGAACCTTAATAACTACAAAATCAATAAGAAAAAAAGATTATGAAGATATAGCTAAAAAAATGATGATTGAGGTAAATAAGGTTGAATCTTATTTTTGCAAACATAGGACATGGGCAAAGAAAGTAGGCTAAAAAAAATATATATATATCTAATAATTCTAATTATAAGCTTAATAATAATAATATTAATATTTTTATTCTAATTTATATAATAATGTTTAAATAATTTAATATATTTATATCTTTAAACCCAGGGGGATATTTAAATTCTCTCTAATAACCTACTCTAATACATTAGCAATATTATATAAGGTGACAAATAAGATTAAAGGTGAAGGATGTGATAAATAGATGAAGAGATATCCCCCGGTGCAACTATCTAATTTATTTTATAATTTATCTATGGTGAATAAAATTAATTTATAGTATTTTGAATTAATTTAAAAAATTCAGATTTCCGAACACCGTTATTATTGAATTTACTGTATCACAGATATATTTCTTATTTATTAAAAAGCAAGTGACCGGAATTTAATTGTTTTGGAGAGTTAGATGCTAAGTATTTATTCAAAGGAATTACCGTAGGATATTCTCGAATTACGTTCCTGCAAATTACTAAACAAATCCCAGAAAGTTAACCACCACTCATTGAGAAATCCACCCGGAACATCCAATGGTAATGGTATACTAGGAAGTTCATTATTTGAAAACGTATTAAAAGATGGTAATAGAGTTGTATCGACTGAAGTTGACTCCATGAATTCATTAGAACAATGATAGTTGTGTCTGGTGGCATCGTCTGTTGTTGTATCGTCTTCTACGTATTCTTCTACATCCTTGAAATTTGTATCTTTCCGAATTTCTTCATTATTTTCTTTCTGAGTTTTTCCCGTATTCACTGTAAGTTCAAAATTCTTTTGTTACTTTTTAACAATCTTCAAACTTACAAGTTATTGTATATTTAAAAAAATTTGGTTTAAAAATTATTTTATTGACATCATTTTTACTATGTCACCTTCAATATGCTCTTCATTTTCTTTCTTATTTTCATCATCATCGTTAGCATTTTCTCCTTTATTTCCCCTCTTCATAAATTTCATTATTAGATGAACTTTTTTTTGTACATCTTTTACTTTTTACAACATCACTACAGTATATACTTGATAAACTTACGTGATGCATTTGGACTTTTTTCTTTCTTTCTTTTATGACTTCATTTTCTTGTTTTTTTGTTATAATTTCATTTCTAATTACATTAATTAACCATTCAGGAGGCCAATTATCAAGGCCAACTTCTTCGAAATATGTTCTAGCTGTATCAGTACATCCAGATTTTCTCAAATAATCATAAACGAACGCTTCAAGTAATCGTTTGGCTCTTTTACGAAATTCTTCAGAGTTTATTGGTTGTGCCATCTTTAATTTATACTAGAAATTATTAGCATATAAAAAGAAATAAAAATGGATAAAAAAAAAAAGGCTATAAGTTATGAAAGAAAAAAATTTTTTTTTTCAAGTTTTTACTCCATTTATAAAAGTATTTCGTCATACTATACTAACTGCGGTCAATTTAGTCTAGTCAAGTTTACAAACAAATTAAACAAATTAGTAAACGCGTGCACGAATGTTACACAAGCTCCGACACGTATGCTACAACCTACAACTAGCTCGGCGGATCGTTACCTACAAAAAAAAACCCGTGTTTTCTATAACTATTACAATCACAGATAATAGAAGAATGATCAGAAAAGGACTAAACGCTTTGATTATGAGGTAGAAACAGACTCATGATTAAAAGAATGCAAGTTGAAAGTAAACTCTGAGAAATTATTTCATATATATATATAGCGTATCTATATAGCTTGCTTTTGGTTTCGTTATCAGAATCATATTTTCTTATCAGATGTTAATCCATCGCTTGAAGTTATCTAAATGATAAGATCCCGAATAAAATATTTTGTTCTATTACAATTGATAGTGAATAAAGCATCTCTATGGCTAAATTCATATTTTATGAAGCATAATTATAAACTTTTTCTAATTATAAACTTTTTTGGAACTTACAATAATATTGAGAACTTCGTTTGAAGGAAAAGTGAGATGGAATCATGATATTCACTCTAAATATTTTGAATTTACTTTCAGTGAAATAAGAACTTAACATTCACTCAACATTATATCATTTACAATTCAAATTCTGATATTTTGAAAGATGTAAAAGCCAAAATAATGTTCATTACCAAGTTGTTAGGACGATATGTAATTATAATTATTGATATGTAATTATAATTATTTAATTTACTCTATCATTATATCTCTCGTGTATTGTTCTTTTTTGAGGAATATCAAGTTAAAAACAGTTGCAATAAAATGTAAATTTAATAAATTGAAATTTGTAACGGTAATTCACCTTCTTTTATTATGTGATATATAGAAAGGAACAAATAACATGATTTTTAATACACAATTTTTTCTGTCCTAGTAAAAATGAATATAAAAACTAAGTGTAAAATTTCGTAGTTATTTCAATAACATGTTATGTAGTATTTTGAATGTAGCCAGGGTCAAACAATTACTAGTTTCTCCTAATTGTATGTATGATCTTGTAAGCGTAACAGCGTAACACATATTACGACATTTTCCCTTCGCCTCATTATTTATTGAAAAAGTACCAAAATATTATTTTTTTATCTAAAAGCAATAATTTTTATTTAAAAGAATAAGCAATATACTGTATATATATTTCCTTGTTTAAATACTCTCTTATGCCTCTTTGATTCTGGCATTCTGCTGCTTAAACTCTATAATTTTTCAAAACTTTTTAAATCTTCCCCTCAATCGCTGAATAAGTGAATATTGAATAAATAATCAAGTTGAAATGACTTATACAGGTTAAAAGATCTAGTTTAGCCATTTATTACTAAGCTATTTTAAAAAATTAATTTGTATTAATATCATTAGAATCTAATTTACTATTTTATCTTTATATTGCATTTAACTATAAATTGATAATGAAGCGTGTATTAATAATGATATTATATTTGTCATTGCTAAATTATAGATCATTTTTAAAAATTTACTCAGCTGGGATTGGTTCAGTCTTTTACTATGGACGAGGATCAGCCTTAATTTACTTAATAAATGCTTTAAATGAAAGTTTGTACCAACGTTAGTGACAATTACACTTTATACGTATACAAAAATAGACGTATTTTTATTGATTACCGATCCTTTTTTAGCATATCATTCTTATTTATGGGCGGTGTAATAAATTCTTCAAGGCATTATTAATTCATAGATGAAGCATACGTTCATCTTTACTAAAACTCGACCAAATAAATTTTATGAAATGATATTTAAATCGGCTAATTAATGTCAGATTGCATTTCAAAGACTTATTGGGAAGTTAATACGACCGAGGATTTTCTAGAGTATGAGAAAAAAGAAATATAGATTATTACAAATTTTACTGTAAATGGACAAGTATAAACATTGATTATCTGATCTATAATAGAAATGAATAGCCTTCTATTTAATTAATCGGAATTAACAAAATTGAAAATGGTATATTATTTATATGGACATTAGCAGGGGGTATTAATTATGGGAGATGCGCCGTATCCATTTCAAGAATTACGGAGAAAAGCAAGGAATGATTACTCTTTATTCTCCTTGTGGGGTAGTCACATTAAGAAAATAATGTTGATGAAACAAAAGTTGTTAAAGTGAATAATCCGAAATTTTTTTTTTTTTTAGTAAAGGAACCAAATTATTATGTAATTTACGGTACTAGAACTCGTTTAGTTCGTACAATCTCATTAATATCGTTGAGTTGATTAGATATTTTGAGCAATTTAATTTAGCAGATGCGAAAAGGTTAGATTAATATTTTATTTGCATAAATTACTTCCAAAAGTACATATTTTTTCTTGTTTAAATTGCTGCATCACTATATCAAGAACGCGTCTACCTTCCCTGACTACTCCTGTTAAGACCTGTATGCGATCTTGATAAATTTGGAGCAATTAACATATTGAATATATAATTTTATCTTCAATCTATTTAATGTGATCTATCGTTACCTGTTATGATTTGAAAATTGACAAAAGTTGGTAATTTTCATTTGTGGTCTCCGTGAAAATCGTACACTATTAATAATTAACTCCCTGGATTGTCTTAATACTAAATATAATTACTTCTCAAAGTTCCCTGGGAACCGATTTTAGGAAATCTGGTCGCACGTTTTACTATAGATTTTATCTTGATTTATCATATTTTGGAGTGTATGCTATTGATGCTATTGTGCTTTATTAATCAGACAGGAATCTAAAATTTTTCCGTGTAACCGTGTAAAATATCGTGAATTCATGTTCATGATTTGTATTAATTCATGTGACACAGCAGAAATTAAACCTGATTACCACAAAAATAGGTAAGTGACACGACCGTTTTCTAACAAAATAACAAACGGATGGATCCTGACGAAATAATTAATAGTAATAGCGATAATGTTAAGGAAAGTTCTACAAATAATGAACAGCGGGAACGATCTAAAGTACAAAAAACAGTGTCTCTTGCTAGAAAACGAAGAGGTACTCACAGTAATGGAGATGGCTCTAGTAGTTCAACAAAACAGACATTCGCCACTGCTATAAATCAAATCTTACATAGACGTGCTTCGGTTTCTTCACAAAGACCAAAGGATTTAATAGCTGAAATAAATACAAATAGACTAGAAACTACTAATAGTATACAAAATGCTTCTCCTCCAAGTCCAGTTGCTGCTGATGCTCCATTTAAACAGCAGCCTCAAAATCAACCTTCTCAAAATCAATCCTCGCATTCAACACAACAACAACCTTTTCAGCGATTATTACGAAAGAAAAGTATACGTACTTCTAATAACGGACAGTATTCTCCGGTTTCCTCCTCGCAGTCCTCTCCTTTATCGCCAACAGTTGAAGAAGACTTTAGTGATAGTTTGTCTGATATTGATTCAAATAATAATTTAAATAACAAACGAATGCAACATGGGACAAATTCTTCAAATCATTCAGTTAATTCTAGTGCTTCGTCAATTTCTTCTCCGAGAAAACAATTCCTATTTGAGATTAGTAGTAGAGAACAAAAATTATTAATATCATCTCAAACATCTCAAACCAAAGATGAAAAGTTATTAAAAAAAGCAAAGATATTTTTAGATGCAAAGCAAAGGCCAAAAGCTAGGATCGCATCATTATGGAGTTTTACAGGTAAGTTTATTTTTTATATTTATATGTATTAAAATATGAAAATATTTCAAAATTCTAATAATAATAAATTTTATTTTTTATTTCCGGAATTTTCAATTTATTTTTTTTCAAAAAAATTATCTTTTTATGTGTAAGATTTCACAAGTGAATTTGATCAGGCTCAGTTTTTTCAACAAAATGCTGAAGATGTATTCGATGTAATTTATAAATCATTTATGAATCAAGTGGATAAAATAAAACGTGAGAATTTAAAATTTTGTTTTCAACAATTAATTCGAATAAATAAATTAAAAAAGCATTGATCTTATAATTTATAAACAGAGAAAACGGATCGTCCGTCGTCATTTACATCAAAGGAATTTTTGAATTTAAATAAGATCTTACTTTTATTACGTAAAATATTTTTATTTATACCTGACAGAATAAGGCTTGGATGGCAAAAAAAAGAAATAGGTATTTAGGTTTTTTTTTTTCTAGAAAAGAAATTTTTATTCAATTTTTTTGGTTATAATTATATTTACATTTGAATTGTTCTTAATACAATAAGCCAATATATTATCAATTTTACTCGATCATGGAAATCATCCCCGAGTTCGAATACAAGGATTTCAACTTTTGATATTATGGTTAAATGATCAAACAATGGAATTAGACGAATGCCTACATTTATATTCTAATGCTATTTCGTTAGATATATTTTTTTTTGATCAAATGAGAAGTATGGATGAAAAAACGTATCATACAAAAGATAAAGTATTGAGAAAAAGTTATATTCCTCTTGCTCTAGGCCAAGAATTAATTCGAGGTAAGAAGAATACAGAATGAGATTATTTTTTTTTTTTTAAAAAAAAAATCAAAAGAAAAGAAAAGAAAAGAACTCAAAAAAAAAAATAACCCCTTTTTTTACCAGGTGATCCTCGAGGAGCTTTATTTCCGAATCCACATCAACCAACATTTACTGATGCGATAAATTTAATTCAAATAGATTTAGGCAGTATAGTTAGATTAGCACATGTAGCAGCTGGATCAATACCACCATCAGAAAATTATGAATTTCCTGCAATAGAAAGTATTGAACCTGATAACGGTATTGCTATAGGAATGGGAATTGACGCAGCATTTGCTTCTGCCAAATTTCATTTTGAATTAATTAAAAAGCAATATCTTGTAAAACTTTTTCCTCAATGCGCCAAATTTCTTGGATTGTTACCTGAAGATCAAGGTATTCAATTTTATCACTTTCATTTTAAATTATATTTTTAATATACTAATTTTCTGTTAAAAAAAACAACTATTAAAGAATATGGTTTTCAAAGATGTCCGCCGACAATTTTGAGAGCTTTAATTACATTCTTCATACATCATTGCCTCGATAACTATAGTGCATCGGATACAATTTCTTCATATCCTTCACCTGCAACACCTATTTTAAAGTCCATAGTGTTGGCTCCAGAGAATCGTGAATTTGCACATGAAATAGTAAGGCAGTCATTAATGTTGCCAGCTGGTAGTCCACTTTATAAAGATATCGTTAGAGGTGCAGTTCATATAGTAGGAGTATGGATTCTAAGTGGGGTTAGTTTATAATTAGAGTTTTAGATTATGTAATTCCCACTTTCTATCAAACTCATAAAATTCTTTAATTTGTAGGAAGAAGAAAGACCAGCCTTTTTACGTAAATCTCATCAAAATTTGCCTCTTTCATCCCCTTCGACAAGTCAAAGTGATGTATCCACAACTCCAAATCTGACGCCGACATCAGCTATGTCTTATTCAGATGCAAATATTTATCTTAGAAGATATATAAAGTTACTAAATCTCGTGTTCGATGATCATTCATTCCTAACTATTGATGGGGGAATGACAAATATAGAGGTGGAGGCACAAGTTTCTATTTATAGAGATGTTTTGTCCTTATATCGTTCGATGACGACTGAAAGTTCTATTGAATTGGAGTTAGGAACTTGGTACGCGTTGAATTTATAATTATATCTTTTTGTGTTAAATATTGACTTTTTTGTATATTAGGGAAACTTTACTGAGGTCACTTTTAGATGTTCAGAGAAAGATTATGAATCAAAGTGACAAGTATGCTTCAATACCTTCTGTAATGTTGGCTGATGATTTGGCCGATTATTTAATTGAAGTAAGTGAAAATTCTTAATCATATCAATTAATAACAATAAGTATATTCAATTTTTTTTTATTATTTAAGACTACATTATACGCGTTTACTCGGTCAGAATTTCAAGATCCAGAGTTATGGAATAAAATGGCAATTCAACTGAGTTTTAGTGTAAGATGGTATCAAACAATTTCACAGTGGACTGTAAGTATCTAAAGCTTTTTTCCTATACAATTTAATTATTTTTAGTCATGCAAATTCAATCTCAAATTCAATCAAATTCTTCTTTTTTTTAGAAAATCATGTTGCGTTTGACAAAGATTCTTTCAAAGCATGTTTATCAAGTAGATCTTAATCAAGTAGAGTTACAACGACGTCTTTTAGAATTTTCAACATTGGAACGCCATCAACATCGTCGAAAACCTTCCAAGAATCGTACAAAACAATTTTCATTAAAACATAAATCTTCAGGCAGCACTTCTTCACGTGAAGATTTCGATTTATCATCGCCAGGGTCATCTAAGAACTTTATTGAGCATGGTAAACCCGGAAGACGAACTTTGAGTATGCATTCAGATACGAACCAGTTTGATACAAAATTGTTAGGTGTTGGAAATCATGGACCTACTGCTTCCTCTTTGCATTCTGGTAGCATTTCATCAGATGAAGACGAAGATGATGATGATGATTTTTTTGACGCTCGTAGTGACATTGGTAATGAAGCCAAGGTAATATTTTCTTTGATTATTTTTCTATGGCTTTTGGAAATTTTGTTTCGCAAAATTAAATTTTGTTTTTTGATTAGTCAAACCGAACCTCGGCCGTATTTTTCACTCAACCGAATTTCAGTAATGAAAAACTATCAATGTCTTTGGCTAATTTTAGAAGTCCAGAATTTGTTAATCTTGATGTATTATCATGGACTGCTGAAAGTTCATTATTAGTATGGAAAAGCATGCTTTATTCTTTGGGTAATTTGAATTGTATTCAAATTATTCCATATCACACTGATGCTATCAAGTGTTTAATAGATATGTTAGATATGTTTGAATTGGTAATTTTTATTTCATTTTTTGGTCCTTTTTTGAATTTTACTTATTGATAAATATTTATGTTATATTAATAGGTTTGCTATAATCAATTTGGGAATGTTCCTCTTCCTCCGATTTATGAATTTGCTCCTTGGCTTCTCGAAGCTTGCAACTTGCCACTGTAAGTCTCACACATTCGCGCATTATAATTTTTTAAGAAACAAATTATAACCATTATTTTTTTTTTGTAGAGCCTTTGCACCCGGGCGAGCATTAGCATATGGTGGACTTTGCAAAATTATGTCTCGTCGGCATTATGAATCTAACAAATCTTATCCTGATTTCTATCGTACTATGATGAAGGGGCTAACTGATTCTGATAGAACTATAACATATGCAATAATAAATAATTCCACAAAGCTATTTTCTCAAGGTCTTCCAGGAATTAATATTCTTTATCGTCCTTTTATTGAATCAATAAGAAATTTATTATCTGAACATGATTCGAAGAGGATTCCTGATTCTACAAGACAAAATGCTATCACCGTACTTTGTTCACTCATACGTAAGTAAATTTGTAAAAATTCCTATTACGCAAAAAATTTAAATAACTTAAACAATTCACTTTGGATGAACCAGGTTTCGGTATGTTGGATAGTCAAAAATGTTCTGAGGTAAGTGTGAAATGAAAAATCAATGTTCATTATTTGATTAACTAGTTATTTAATAACTGATTGTCACTTTTTGAACTTTAGGAAAGATTAATGTTGAAAGAAGCATTGATCAACTCATTGTCGACAGAAGATTCGATAAAAAATCATGACATGCATAATATGTTGTTGTACGGCATTTGTACATTTGCATTTGATGAACTTACTGCAATAATTTGGTTGGTATTTGTCTATTGCCCGTATTTTATACATTTATATCCACAAAATTAATTCAATATTTGTAGGCCACATAAGACTGTCGTTAAAGAATGTTTTCGAACAATGTTGGATCAGTTATATTGGAATCATTTGTCAGTAGTTTCAGCAGCTGCAGATTGCTTAGTTACATTTGCACAAAATTTTTCAATGTGGTCCGATAATGAAGAGGTAACTATTTTTTTATCTGATTTGAAATTGGTTTCTTAATTACAATACAACTCGTGTATTATCATTTTATAGATATATATCATGGTTCTCCAAGATGTTTTTGCTAATTTAATTGGAGCTCTGGATGAACATATTACGATACAAAAAGCAACTGTGAGAAATGGAAGAGGTATATTTATACTAAATTTGATTAGAAAGGACAATACTAACTTCTTTTTTAAATTTAGGATTCATAATAGCCAAGTTGTTTTATTGTCTACTTGAGTGGTTGATGGTGATTCCTTCAACCATTTTCACAGACACTGATTTATGTCAGCTAGTTCTTGATGTGATCGACTTGGCATTTGAAGATCGTGGAGTATGAGAAAAATTATACCTTAAAAGTTTATTTGTTTATTATAATTTGTATTTATTATTGAGTTTGAATTTCTTGTTTTATTTCCTATTAGGCGGAATCACTAAATTACTACAAGAAAGTATATCCTGCTCCGTTTAGAAATCGAGGAAAGAAAACAAAATTGAGATTCAAAAAATCGGCGCGCAGAATTTCATTAGGAATAAATTTGAGTAGCGAAACTTATGTTCAAATTGGCATTGAAAATGATGTCGAGGATGAAAATTTTGTTAAGGTATATTAATATCATATTTATTATTTCTTTTGAATAGTTATATTAAATGAATTATTTTATTATTTATAGGAAGTTGCTGAGTGTGTATTATTGCATTTGACACATCATTTTGACAATTTTGCTCCTTTTTATGGTCCTGCAACAATAAACAGGTTTGTAATCTGGATTATTCGATAATTCAGAATTAGGAAAAAACCATGAAATTAATTGTTATTACTTACTTTAAACAAATTCTTTCATACAGCACTTTAACTGGCCCAATAGGATCCGACACTAAAGATGATGAATGTGCCGAACATTACCAATATTTTTCTTTTAATGATAAGACTATTATCACTGTGATTGAAATGCCAGATGAAAGTTCAAGTATGTACGATTCTTTTATATTCATAACTTGGAAGGATTCTTATCAAAAATATATTCCGAATCTTTGTTTAGGATCGCGTTTGATAATTCGTGATATGACTGGCCGTTATACTTGGGATACTAAGTTGTTTTACAAAGGATATTTTGTTCCTTATTCAAAACAAAGTAGTGACCCGGAACATTCTGAAATTACAAAATGTATGACATTGAGACCTAATATCAAAGTTGAACCAACATCATCGAAATCAAAATTATCGTACGTTTTATTAATCTTGTTTTTTTTATTTGTATTGCCTTTTTTTTATCTTGCATACACAATCATTTAAATTAACTTAATACCATGTCCTTCGTACTTATATATATATATATTTACTAATATAGAAATTCAAAGACAAAATCACGTAATCGAAGAAGTAATTTTTACAAAGATAAAAATAGAATACCTGTTTGGGCCGATAATTGTAATAACGAACAATCTGATATGTTGAGTAATTTGTTGTATTAGTAAGTATGGGAATTTATTTTTCAAAATAATTTTGTCCTTTAACGAAATTAATGTAAATATTGTTATTTAAAGCGTGAGCGAGAACACATCGTTATCAGAGACTTTATTAGATTCCTCGGAAACGATAACAGATGGCTTCCAGACTGAATTTGAGGAAGAATTGGATAGGCACATTCAGGAAGAAATACTTTATGTTAATTCTACAGACAGTCAAGCGTAAGTTATAAGCTTTATTATTGAATCGAATAGTGTTTTTTATTGTATAAGTTTTTTCGAACCGATAAATATAATTAATTTTTTTATTTTTTAGATTATCTTGGTACGAAAATATTATGTCGCTACGAAATAACATGAACCAAGTGACCGAAAATAAAAGTAATAGAAATAATAGAAATAAAATTTCCGAACAACTTTCAAGAAATCCATTGTATTCAAGGTCTACGTCACATTTATCACTTGGTGCAGACTTTTCATTATCAAAAGCATTTTTACCAGTTATACCTCCAGAAGCAGAAAAGCCACTGGAACCTTATCAACAATGTCGATTATTCTTAAGTCATATTGGATGGTTAAATCCTGATACATTTAAAGATGGATCAATAAGTATGCTTGATAAAGGTCCAGCATTATACCGAGATATCCGATTACTTGATAAAAAATATTCACGTGAATGTATAAAGGTTGCTTTATTATATGTTGGATCAGGACAAGAAGATGAACAGTCTATTTTACATAACACGAATGGAAGTAATGAATATGACGAATTCGTTACAAGTCTTGGGTGGGAAATTGATTTAGCCACTCATCCAGGATATCTTGGTGGACTAGAAAGAAATTCCACAAATGGAACAACTTCTATTTATTATTGTAATTCAACTTTGGAAATAATATTTCATGATGTAACAAGAATGCCAACAGATCCTACAGATTTAAAGCAACTTCGAAAGGTATTATAAAGTGTCTTTAATTGTTATTTAAAAGTACTTTGTTAGTTAATTTTATCAATATTTTTTTTTCTTTTAATTAGAAACGGCACATAGGAAATGATCATGTGCATATAATATGGAATGAACATTATAGGCAATATCGAAAATCTACAATAGGAGGAGATTTTGGTAACGTTCAAATAATCATATCACCATTATCTACGAATACCGGTAGCCAAAATATTGAGTTATACAATGTAGAAGTTTATCGAGATAATAAAATCCCGCCATTTGGGCCTTTATTAAATGGCATGGTGGTTACAAAAAATTTATTAGGGCCATTAGTGAGAATGACTGCCATACATGCATTTCGTGCAAGCATTAATACAACTTATCAGCATCCTTATTTGCAGAGATCATCAGATATTAATATGATAATGAGTAAATATAAAAAGAGTTCAAAAAATAATAATTCTTATGAAAGTTTTATTAGTAAAAATTTTTTTACTAATGATTTACCTATATAGATTTTTCTTTTTCCATGTTAGATTATTTTATTTATTAATAATCTTTTTACTAACAAAATTCAAATTAATATAATTTTTTCTTAATTTTCTTAATTTCTCTCATTTAGTTTAATATTCTTTATATTTTAATCCTAATATAAGATTTTACAAATAATATTAGTAATTTTGAATACTTTAAAAGATTTTGTAATATCTAGACAGCAAAGGAAACTCGTAAAATTTGAACTTTTTATTATTACTAGAAATAGTTATTACCTTTAATAATTACATTAAATTTTAATCTTAATACAAAATTTAAATAAAATAAAATACAATCCTACAATTTCTAATTGAAATTCAATAAATGTTCATTTTTTGCTATATCACGGTATTAATTTCTACTTAATATATGTTCCATTTTTTTTTGCTAAATATTTTTATAATTCATCTTTTTTATGTTCCTTTTTCTCAACATCTTTATTTAAAGTAACATTAAAATTGTACTCATAACTTTTTACTTTACCCTTAACTACATCTTTTAAAAACTTTTCAATACCTTCTTCGTCAAACGGTCCAAGGTAGGGTTTATATACCTTTCTATTTGGATTTAATACCATTAAAGCTGGAAAAACGTCTGCCAACTTAAAATCCTGAATTAATTTTTTTGAACCGCGATCTATTGAATTAAACCATAAAAATCGTAAATAAATCGAATTTCCGAATTCTTGATGAAGTTTTTCTTTAACCGTTTTTAATATTTGAATATTTGATTCGTGTTCTTTAACGGATTCTTCAAATTCTGATTCCAGTGGTAAAAATGTAAAAATGCACAATCCTGTTGGCTTTGACAAACATTCTTTATCAAATATTTCCTGTGAATTTGCGTTTATTATTTCAGGATTGTCTATAAAAAAAAAAAAAAAATTTAAATCAGTTTTAGATTTGATTCAAGCTTTTCCTAAACGAATAAAAATAGAATTACATGGTTCAATTTCTATTTCAGGCTCTTTCTTTTTCCCCTTTTTCTCTTCAGAATAAGGTTTTGTTTTGGGCAAGGCAAATTTATTTAAAAACTTGGCCAAGTTTTCGTAATTAAATTTCTCTAAATAATCAAAATATTTAATATTAATACATATTTATAACATAAAAAAAAAAGTTAACATATTTTACCTGCTGTGTATTCTGTGGATTCACCGGTCTTTATATCAATTGCGATTAATGTTGGAAATTTTTTTATATTAAATCTTTCAACAACTTCAGATTCTTTTTGTCTAACTTCTCCTAAAAGTAAACGGTTATGAAATTCTACTGATAATGCTTTATATAAATGGGTCGTTTTTTCTTTATTTGTGAACAATATAATTTTTGATAATGTGTTATTCTAATAAATAATTAAATAAATTAAAATTAGTACGTTATAATTGATTCTTTAAAAACAGAATTTTCTATATATGATATGGTTAATGGTACATACATCTTTGGCTAAGAATTCATCCATAGTCAACGTTTTCTTTGTCGGGTTTTTATCGGAAATTGGCTGTACAAAGGAAGGTATTTCAGAAAGTGCAAATTCTACAATCGCTTTTACTGTTCTTGCTCCATTATAATCTAAAGAAATTTAAATGCTAATATTAATATATATTATTTTATTTATTTTATTTATTTATTTGCGTACCTTTGGGTTTTTTAAGGAATGAACCGGGATTCTTTTTATCTGGTACTGCTTGACTTGGGAACAATTTTATCGTTGGAAATCCTAAAACAATATATATATATTTATTTTTTATTCAAATAGGTAAATAAATGAAATAAATGAAGCATCGTTTAATTTACCTTTAACATCGTAAGCAGAACAAACATTTCGATTTGATTGATCATCACAATCTATAGCTGCCACTTTTACGAGACCTTTAAGATTCTCCGCAGCTTTCTTATATTCTGGTGCAAGGCTGTAATAAAAAATTTCACGTTAACTTAATTCGCTTAACAATAGAAATTAAAGTACTTTTCATAAATACTATACTTTTTACAGTGTCCACACCAAGGCGCGAAAAATTCCACTAAAACAACTTGCTAAAATTACATATAAATAAATAAAACACGTTAAAATGGACAATTTAGAACAAAAAATATATGCATATATTTACCTCTGTTAATAAAACTTCATCGCGAAAGCTTTTTTCTGTTACTAATGTAACTGGACCGTTTGGGTCATATAATGCCAGAATACATGGTAAACTAACAAATAATAATAAAAAAGTTACGGTTAAAAGCGTTTTCATCGAGTAATGTATCATTTTTAATTAATATTTACTAAAAAATTAGGATTTGTAAAGAAAAGGCGAATGAATATCTAAACATAATTTTATACTTTTTTCGCCTTGTTTCGTGGCATATTTTAATTGGATGAAAATATATGATAACGCGTTTTGTCCACTTGTCAAATTCTTTTTTGTCACTGCTTGGCGGTTGAACAAAAGACTCATTTTTCATGTTTTTTTCATATAGAGCAATTTCGACTTTTTATTTATAAAAACAATTTTTTTTTTCGTGTAAACGCAGTGGGATAACATGACGACCGCAAAAATAAATTTTTAGGCGGAAATAAAATAGAATATCTTAGAACTCGAGCTCTAATTAGTTTGAGAAAGTTTTAACTTTGCGTGGGGCTTAGCGAGATATTGCTTAGATGTTAGTCTCCCAATTTACTTAATTCATATTGTTTTCTATACTCAACTCGTATTTTAACATTTTTCTTAATTATAATCCTAATATTTTTATTTCTCATATATAATTAATATTACTAATTCGCGAGCATAGTAGAGAATTATATTTAAATGCGCGATTTATAAATCTGAATTTGCCCGAAATATATAAAATATTATACATAAGCTGCAGAAATTTACTTCAATAAATTATACAAATAAATAATTTAAATAATTGTATGACGAATTGAATTTTACAAAAAAAATTTTTTTTTTTTCTATTTTACTTATAATATAAATTGAAAAAAAAGTCTTGATTGAAATAAATAAATAAATTGTAAAAAAGTCTTGATTTAAATAGATAAATAAATTGTAAAAAAGTCTTTCAAAAGAAAGGTTAACCTATTTGTTCTCTATAGAAATTCCTAAACCATCATCATTTTCATTCTCATTTAAACCGTCTGATAGTCCACTACCATCTATTAAAGGTGAATTTCCAAGATGATTATTATTCTCATTATGTAATACGTGCCAAAATCCATCATCTGTGATATCATCTAAAGAAGTTTCAGATAAAAAATCTGATGGAGGCGTTAACAATGTATTTACTCCCGAATTTAATAATGACGATGAGTTAATATTATCATCATGATTATTATTGGATTGATTCCATTCAGATGGAGGTGTCCAAGCCAAATTATTGCTATCATTATTGGAATTTAAAATATTTTTATTATCAATCTGATCATAAAATTGCTCTGGCGACATCATGATTGTATGTTTTAAATCAAATTCCTCGTGTGGTAAAAGTGGTGACTGTTGCAATGGTGTGCTATGTTGTTGATCTTGTACCTGTGGCGAGTGATATTGTTGTGGGAGAAGTTGTGGTGAATTATACTGCGATGAATCTTGTAAATGTGGAGAGCCAAAATGGTTCAACTGAGAAGAATTGCCATAGTCTTCTGGTTGTAACTGAGGTGATTGTTGATAAGGGGAATTATAATCTTGAGGATTAAGCTGTGGTGAAAGATTAAGTGGCGTATAAAACTCTGAAGCATGAAGTTGTGGAGATTGTTGAGATTGTTGAGGTGGTGAATGATAAGGTGAATTAAATTGTTGTGGTTGTAATTGAGGTGATTGTTGTAGAGGTGTGTGATATTGTGAACCTCCACCAAATTGTTTATGATCAAATTGTTCTGGTTCTTCAACAAGTACACCATCTAATGTCACTCGAGGTAAATTAAAATTTTGATCTGATGGTTGCGAAAATGCTGAAAAATCAAAACTTTTTTCCGTTTTAAATATAAAATTAAGATCATCCATATTTTGACTTGAATTCATATAATCAAAACCCGAATTTAATCTAACACCTTTCATATAAATTGAAGAATTACTACTCGTACTCATTGCTCTTGAATAACTTGATGTTTTCCTTCTGGGCATAAAAGGGCCGCCAGATTGTTTCCTGGCAATCAAACTATATTGTCTTCTCAAATTTCTATCATCATCGGCAATGAAAACTTCCCATTCTCTTGGAATAATTACTTCCCCATTTATCTTATTTCGAGGAGTTGGAATTCCTAACCATTCTGTTAAACCTTCATTCATTCCTTCCTCACCATCAACTCTACCACGATCATAACCTTTAGAAACTATGGCGATTCTATTTTTTAAAAGTTCTAGTCGCTTAAGCATTTCCCCAGCTTTTTTATTCTCAGAATATTTTGCTTGCCAAGAAAATACTCGCTTTGCTGGATTAATTGCAAATGGACCATATACCGCAAAAGCAAAAAAGTCTGGGTGTTTTTCTAGTAATATTTCAAGGCAATGAACTATAATCGTAGCAGATTGTATACAAATTGTGTGCGAATTTGATGCATTTATATCACATTCCTCCGGAGGGTTTAAATATTTGCTATGTAAAAGAATCAAAATTGCATAGTAAAAGATATATAAATCACCTAAAAAAAAAATATACATAATTTATATTAATAATTACCAAAATGAATTAATTTAAAATTGTAAGCTAACCTCCAATTCCATTTAATAATACTCCGTTTGAATCTTTATTAATTTCATTAAACCTTAACCATTCCGGTAAGGAATGGAACCAACTTGCAAGTGCGGCATCTAAGACTCTAAATTTATTTTCATCTTCTTGCATTAAAAATCTTTGTCTTGACGCTGCATGCACATACTTGCGTACTCTTGCACAGATCCTACTAAGATTAATTAAGTGAATATAAGCTATTTCAAGTCTAGTCTTTTCATCCATTGGATATGGATCTGACGGCATATCAGGCACATCAACATCACAATCTGACTCATCAATCATATTAGGACGTCCATATGTGGCTGAAACAAAGCTAAAATAAGAAAAAATTAAAAATTAAAAATTAATGTATATATAAATAACACTTTTTTTAATAAAGATAAGAATGCTTTACTTTTCAGAAATAAAACACATCCAAAATGCTTCATTTCTTGATTGTAACACTTCTTTATGTATCTTAATCTTTGAATTCTTGAGCTTGCGATGTAAACCAAGTTCAAATAACATTTTTGTTGCAATACCGCTGTACATCCAACTTGCTCCGATCTATATTTTAATACAGTTGTTATGAAAGGATACGGAGTATATAATTCACGTGGATTGGGACGGTCATCATGTGCGTCTTTAAAACTAATCAAATACCTGTTTATTGTGACGTCCCAGTATAATTATAGACATCACAGTAAGAGCGTGTGGCTGTGTACAATATTCGTAAAGCAAAGCTTGTGAAGCAATAAAAATATTAATTTTGGAATAACTAAGCCGATTTTTTTTTTAAAAAAAAAATAATTACATTCGGCCCTAAGAAAATATATTCTTCCATCTCTCTTGTTTGGATCTTCATGAAAAGGTGAAGCCGTAAAAAAAATACAATTCAACAAGAGCAAATGCTGCGGTTTATTAAAGTCTCGAACGGAATTCCACACAGTCTGTTGTTTTAATGCGGGAAAATATCGATGAACATGCTAAAAAAGGAAGAAAGAAAAAATTCATAAGTTAATACTCAATACTTATTCAATTTTAATTTTAATTAAATAATACCTTAAAATATAAATCTATTAACTCTTCAATAGTATCTTCATTTGGTAAAATTTTTAATGAATTATCGACTTGTGATAAATCCGGTTGCATCTGAGGTATGATCAACTCTCCATCATTCCCTCCTTCAAACATTAGTAATGAACCTTCTCCAATATATCTGGTTGACTCATAAAGTCTTAAATTCTCGACATCAGAAGCAAGCTCATCCATAATTGTATCATCAAAACTCATTCCTTGATCTGTGTATTGTATCTGTTGATTTTCTTGTTGATTTTGTTGATATTCTTGATTTTGTTGATTTTGTTGGGTTTGTTGGGTTTGTTGAGTTTGTTGCGATTGAATTGGTTGAATTAGCTCAGTTGATTGATTTTGATATAAATTTTGTTGTTGCTCCTGCGTAAATGTGGAATAATCAACATAATTTGAAAAATATGTAGGATCGTACTATCGACGAATTTAAAAATATTAAATTAATGATGGATTATTATTTTTAAAATAGAGCCAAAGATAACTAAACGCATACTTGACATTGTTCAACATTCCTCTGAATTGATGATGCAACATTTGAAGAATTTTGCAAAACTTCTGATGTAATTAATGATGTTGCATCCTATTTATTTAAAAAAAAAAAAAAGATTAATTATTACTTTTTTTTTTTAAAAAAAAAAAAAAATAAGCAGAATAACATACAAAACTATCGTAATCATTAGCATTCGTTGTTGAAGTCATTGGCATCGATAATATTCCAGTAATATTATTATCATTAATTTCACCGAAACCTCTTGAAGCCATCGATAAATAACCCGATTCTTCATATAATTGTCCAAATTGTATATTTTGTAAATTGTTTAATTGGGTTTGAAGAAAATTAAAATCAGATTGTGACCTAAAACCACCACTCTGTTTTTCTCTTATTGACTCTGTAAGAGCCGCATAAGTATAACTACATTTTCGATTAGTTTTTTTACAAGTTCCACATTCTGGTCGCTCTTTATCACATTTAACTTTACGGTTTTTACAAACGTCACAAGTTGATACTAGTTTGACCCGTTTTGGGTTTGTCAAAGGACGTAAATAAGTCGTTGCCATAACCTTTTTTATATTTTATACTACAAAACAAAAATTCGACAGTTTGTCATGTTTGACATTCAACTAGTAGTACTAGTATTTATAGTTTTTTTTCTTCATTTCTGAATTCATATAAAATGATTTACACGATCGATTTCCAATAAAAGAATAATGTGTATTATAATACAAGTAACCGAGAGAAAGGTATTTCATGAATAAGGAAATCGATTGACAAAATAAGTTTTTTAGTGATTACCAAAAGTGGTTGCACAAAAGGGAAATAATCTTTTTGGGTAAAATAAGATTTATTTACTAGACAGCCAGAAAACTCTTCGGGCATTGGGTTTTCATAGCATAAAACTTATTCAGTATTTCTTAATTAGAGATTTAGAAATACAAATTAAGAAATTCGTGATATACATACATACATACAGTAAATCAGTTGATCGAAGACCGATATCACCTCTGCAAATAGTGATCAAGTGATCAACGCCAAAAACATTTTTTATTTTTTTTATTTTATTAATTTTTCATCGAACATCAAATTATAATTATATATGAATTTCGATTAAATAGAAAATTATAAGTTAAAAAAAAAATATTTATATTATTATTACATATATATGAAATATATATTTTGTAGCACATCTTGATCGTGTCCTTTGCATTTCTCAAAGATATATCCAAAGTGGTTCTTAGAACTTCTAAGAACTCAAACGTTGTGGATGATAGATTTAACACGTGACGATGATAAATTTGACGAGGTTTAATAAAAATATCGATCATCAAGTTTAATCTTCAATAGTAAATCTTTTTCCATCATTACCACTTACTTGAGTACTGCTACCAATTTCAGGATCATTATTAACATTAACTGCCTTTTTGTTTTTGTTGTTTTTGCTAACTATAAAATTATAAGAACAAATATTAAAATATTAATGAAAAAGAATTTTAAAGTTTTTAAAGTGAACATTCAACAAAAGTGAAACTTACGAACTGTTTTTAAGCCTTTTTCAAAATTTCTGAATACAAGTATGGCATATACCCATGTTGCCTGTATTAAAATTAAATATTATAAATAAAATATACAATAATTTAAAGACAATAGTGATTGTAATAGTAATAATAACAATACCGTGCATAATATAATAGAAACGCTCACTGAAAAGTTTAAAATAAAAAATAATTAATTGATATTTTTCAATGTTTAAAACTCAAAATTTTATAAAGGAATGTTAATATTACTTACAGAAAACGATAAAGAAATACCAACTATTACTAACTGTACTTGTAGCACTCTTTAAAATCATTATAAAGTCGATAATAGTAACCGTTGATAGTATTATGTAAATTTTCATTCCTGTTTTCCATTCTTTTTGTAACTAAGGAAAATAGGTCATTGTTATTTTCTTTCTCTCCTTAAAAGAAAAACTTTTTTAAAAAAAGAACTTACAGATCGATATGCGAGAACTTCCAAGAAAAAAATCATAATTGTTACACCTAAATGAAAGTAGTAAAGACTTCTTGAAAGTGTAAAAGTAAATTGAATTTTTCCTATTCCTTTATCCTCACTAAAGGCAAAGAATACTTCAATGGAGACGAGTAATAAGAAGAATAAATCAAGTTTCAATAACATCACAAAGAGAAGCATGGTCTTGTATAATTTTTGCATTTTAATATCTGCACCAATTTTCTTATAAATATTCCACCCAAATTGTTGATATAATTTGAAACTAATTGAAGACATAATTAATGCAAATATAATTAAAGTTACTACTAATGGAAAATCAACTTTGAAAAATTCTTTTCGAATTTCAGCCACGTCTCCACATGCGCTTGTTAAATCATTTGCCCATTTATATATTTCAAAAATTTGAACCTAAAAAAAATATCATAACTATTAAAAAAATTCTCTTTTTTTTAAAAAAATAAATAAAATAAAATATTGAAAAATTTACAATGCCATAAAGTGCACACAAGAAGTTTATGACGGTAAGTGTAATAATTTGAATCGTGTTTTCTTTGATAACCTAAAAACATTAAAAATTATTAAATATTTAAAAGTAAACAAAATAAATAAATAATGTAATGATAATAACAGTAATAAATTTACCGCATTGAGGCAAAACCAAAGTTGAAATAATTGAAAAATCATGAAAATAACATTTTCTTGTATGATAAGTAACATACGATCTTTTGATGGTCTAGCGCAGTCATTTTCTATACCACTAACTATTTCTCGAAATTTTGTATTTCTAACAAGTACTCGACTTTCTAATGCAACTACCGCAAGTAATTGTAATATGGATGTTAGAATGAAAAGTCTTGTCCAATTTGACTTGAACTATATTATATCCATTTATCGAGGAAGGAAGATAAAGAAAAAATTTGATTTGTTAACAAAAAAAAAAACTTGACTTTTAACCGAGTCTAAATTCCGTGGAATCTTTGCAATATATACATGTAATATATATGTACTGTATATATGTATGCCAATTGCATACCTTTGTTTTAGCCCATTCTGATATGGTCGATATAGTCATAATCGCAACGTTTTTTTAAAAAAAAAAAAAATGAAAATGAAATTTTTTTTTTTTTTTTGAAAACGAGAAAAATATGTTCAGCTTCTCAATCAAGAATAATTATATTATTATTTACAATTATGCCCAAAATGTTGTAACCGTTTTGTGATATGTAGTACTCAGTATATTTTAGTAATTGATATAAGAATAAGGAATTATTTTAATTTCTTTAAATAATCAAGGTAATTTTTTTAAGATGAAAAAGTAAAAAAAAATTTTGTAGCATTTTTAAAGTATTATATAATTTTATCGAAAACACTTTCGCAGTCAACCATGTGATTTACCCAACGTTCCATAGGGTCCATATGCTCTCATGCTCTAACGCAATAAAGTTATGTAGAAGTGTGTACGACAACATAATGTGCAAATGAAAGTACCAAAATAAATAGGTGTTATAAGTGTTTCAAAATTTCCGAGTCCACATTTGGATTGGATAACTATTTAAATAGAATTCCGACTTCAGAATAATTCGTATAAATTACTTTAATAGTATTAATCTTTGAATGTTTAGTATCGGAATTCAATGAACAAAAATCCTTTGTCATGATCATTATTGAGGTAACACGCAACGCTTTAAATGAATTACTGAATTAGATGTTTGTAGATGACGACAATGAGTTATGCATTATACTGCATTAATTAAAAAAAAAAAAACTTCTTTCTTCCAAATATGGACAGACTTTTTTGTTGGAAAAAAAAATTTTTCTTAGCCGATAACCAATCAAAAAACAAATATTTATTGTTATAAATCTCGTCAAATTGAACTCCTGGTTAAGATTAGATTACCTGGTTAATTGGTTATTTACTTTCAATTAACAAATGAGAAATTGAGAATACAATCTTGCATACCGTTATTAATATGAAATTTATTTGCTTTTGGAATTTTTTTTATATTCTTTCGTTTGCTATATTAGTTAAAACAATGAGCCTTGCTGTGACGTAAATCACATAATACTTAAATCATATGATGTTTTAGGTAATTTATATAAAGAATAAATTCTTTTTATACTAGTACAACAACTTCTTGCATTATATTCAATCTTAAGGAAATTGTAAATTTTCAATTAAATTACCTAATTCTACACATTGGTTCCGTAGCGTCACTTGAAAGAGAGAGTTTTCGTACAAAAATACGACCGAAAAAGTGATACAGACATACTGTACAGCATAATTAATTTGTAGTAACAACCGTCATCAATTTTCAAATTTTGGGAATAAAAACTTCTAATAAGAAATCAAAGTACAATTTTGGTATTTATATCTATAATCTTCAAATAAAACGGAAATAATGAAGATAGAAAGTCTAAATAAAAGGTCAATCATTAGTAATAAACGGTTTCAATGAAAACTTATCCATCACAAGCAGGATATTGTCCAAATTTTTTCGTGAATTATAAAAGTTTTTCCAAAATTCTTTAATTCTTATTATTGATCATACCAATGGAGGTGTCCACTTAAGATCCACTAATTCTGAAGATCAAATTTTATTAAAAGCTAATACTCAGTTTTTGTAAAAAATTCTACCAGCTTTCGCTCACCGAGTTCCATCAAGCAAAAAGTTTTGGTGCACTAACCTAAATCAAACTATCAGTCCCCTTTATAATCTTGTGTATAAATTTGCAATAATACAAATTGGAATACCATTTTTAACTCTCATATCTTTTTACTCTAATTAGTTTATAAATATATATACCCTATTGTATTCAGTATTGTATTCTCAAGTCTTTGTATCCCTAAGTAATGTATTCTCCAAGTATCCCCAAATTTTCTCGCAATTGACGCAGTAGTGAATTCGCGTGAAATTATTTAACGAATGAAAACAAACAAATACTGTTTTTTCTAATTATAGGAGCCCTTAAGAGAGAATTAATCAAATGTTTCAAATTCTCTGTGGTATTTAATAATCAAATCTAATATTTTCTTGAAGGAATGACTATAAAAAATTTTTACTTCATGAATAATTATTGTAGTTCCTTCTATAGCTTTTGCCTGACTGTTGTCTGTTATGGGATGGGTGCTTATTTTCTTTTTAGTATTGGTTTGGTAACGTTTACTCTTATCAATGTTATGTATATTCTTCCTTAGTTATTTCAAAACAACAAGGATAAAGTGTTTAAAAAGGTTCTTTAGTTTTATAGCTCTTTAAAATTTAAAAGTTCAATTAATTCTCTTGCTCAATTTTAAACTTAAACCCGAAAAAGAATAAGCGTAAAACAACAAAAAATAACATACAAACACAACATATTAAGAGCAATATTTTTGATTGTAAAACTAGCCTCCACGAGTTTAACTCCAAAAAAATACAAATACGCGTCAAAATTAGACAGTAGCAAGTTTAAATAAGAAAAAAAATTTAATGTGGCTTAATTATCAAATTTGGAGGCTTAAAATCAAATGATTCGCATAGCCATATGCCAAGAGCCGCATCATTTCTACCTATAATAAGAATTGTAACATTAAAAAAGCAGGTTCAAATTTATACTCAGTAACACAAAAAATAATCCTAGTATGGATTGATGGAAAATATTCTGACCCGCCTGACTCGCGGGAAATTAATAAATTCTCGATTCCTTATTTATAACAAACGAAGAATATTTTTTACAACTGCAAATCATACTATTCAACCTAATTACTTTTATTTAAGACATACCATTATAGTTTCTTTGTCACGTTTCGCTTTAAATAATAGTTTAGATAATATAATGTTTTCTAATTTTAAGGATCGAATTAATAACGGTTTACAAAATATGAAAGATAAACAACCTAATAATGGTGTCGATAATGTAGATGAAGAAAATATAGAAGTTATACCTTCAAGTAGTAATAATAGTAGTAATAGCTCCATTGGTGGACTTTTTCCTTCGGTACGTCGTTCTTTACAATCTACTAGGCTACAAAATTCTTCTTCTTCGATAAAAAGTGAAGATAGTATTAGTAGAGTGGACGTTACTTTATTTGGGAGCGAAGACGACACAGAAATAATTGAAGGTTTTTCAAATGATAAAGAAAAAGAAGAAACGGAGAATCTTTCGGAAGAAATAAAAGAAAAATTAGTAAAACTAAAAAAATATGAGACAAAATTTCCAGGTGAGGATTTTTAAATCTTTTATCCGGTGATGAAATGAGAGGATTAAACATTTAACAATAAATTATTATTTTTTTTTTTTCAGAAATCTTAAGATTATATAAGAAACTCTTAAATGAAAAAAAAGCAATTGAAACTGTATTGAGAGAGAACACACATCTAGATGGACTTTCCGATATAGAATCATTTGAAGCACATTTAAGAAACTTAAATATTAAGAATGAAGTATATATCATTATTTTAATTTTTATTTTTTGGAAATTTTTGTATTTAAAAAAATTTTTTTTTTCTTAGATGTCTATGGAAGAAATTAAAAGATTAACCCAAATTCAAGATGGTAAATAAAAATGATCTAGGATATATTTATTATATTAAAGAAAAGGAATATTGCAAAAAAAAAAAAATTTTTTTGATCTTAATGAATACCCCTTATATACAAATAATTTTTTTTTTTTTTTTTGTAGAATCCAAAAAACAAATTGAAGAAATGAAGGAAGCTCATAATATGCAATCTAAATCACAGACAGATTTAATTGAGAATTTACGAGAGAAATTTAAAGAACAAGAGAAGGTTCGCTTTTAAATTCTTCACTTATTTTTAATTTTCAATATTTTATTTTACCGATATTTATAATTTATAGGAAGTTGTAGAGTTGCGTAAGCAATTATTAGAAAAATCTTCTCTACCACCTACATTACAAGAAATTAATAATCACAAAGATGATTTAACGAATTTAGATAAACCTTCAGAAAATGAAAATGAAAATGCTTTAGATGAAGTTGCTATAGAAGCATTGTCACCTCCTTCATCAATAGATTCACAAACATTAAAAAATGTTGAAGAAATTAATTCCATAAGATCACAGTATGAAACAAAGATAGTTTCTTTACAAAAACAATTAGACGATATTAAACCAACAAATTCTTCGTTAAATTTAAAAATTGAAGAATTAAATAATGAATTAAGTAATTTTCATAAGAAAATAGAAAATCTTGAATCATCAAATTTAGAATTAAAAAGAAAACTTGAAGATTCATCTAATAATTTAAATGAAAGTATTAAAAAATTGGATTTGTATAATCAAAAAATACAGGAATTGGAATCTGAAAAGTCTCTATTAAAAGAAAATGAAACAAAATTATCTAATGAAATTTCTCAATTATGTGAAAAGATTGAAACTTTAACAAATACTCAAATAAATAATGAAAAAAATTTAAGAATAGAATTTGAACAAAAAATAACTCAACTTAAAAATAATTCTTCAGCTAAAAAATCAAGTTTAGAAAAAACGATTGAAGAACTAAATAAAGAAAACGAAAATGTTAGAAAAGAATTAGAACAACATCATATGGCGTTAAATACAAAAATTAAGGAATTTGAAAAAGAAAAAGATTTGATAACAAAACAATTTGATAAAAAATTAGATGATGCAAAAATTGCAAAAGAAAAGGCCCTTAATGATGCTATTGCTGAAAATGAAGCATTAGATATTGAAGCATGGGAAACAGAAAGGCATCAATTGGAGGCACAGATAAAATTATTGCAACAAGAGATTGAACAATTGAAACAAGAAAATGTTCCTTCAAGTAAACCTTCCTCTCCTCCAACAGGAATTATTCAAGAACGTGATGCTTTACAAATTCAAGTTGAAGAGATGCGTTCGGCTCTTTCCTCAATAACACAAAATAATAATGTAGATGAGAACCAACCCGATAAAGCACCTATAGAATCAGATTCTGTGACAGAAGAGATTCATGAATTGAAAAATGAATTAAATACTGTTAGGAAACAAGTTGATGAACAGCAAACAAAAATTCAAGAATCAGAAGAACAAATCACGACGCTCAAAAATAATGTTAGCGAAAAGGATGAACAATTAAGCACAGTTCGATCACAATTGGATTCAACAAAGGAATCAATCGTAAAACTTGAACAAACGATAAATGAGTATCGTGATAAAGTCTCCGAAATTGAAAAGGCTAAAGATAATTTACAAAAAAATTTAGATTCTATAATTATAGAGCGAGATAATTTATTGAAGGAGCGGGACGAGCTCAAATTGACACACGTTGAAATAAACAAACAAAATGATTCGTTGAAATCTGATTTAACTAGCACTCGGGGAAAACTCTCAGAACTAGAGAACCAAATTGGAGAATTAACGAAAGAACGGGATGATCTCAAATCATCTAAAGAAGATTTAATTAAAGATTTAGAAATTGTTCAAAAGAAAGCAAATGATTCCCGCGCCAAAATGGATGATGAAATGGAAGCGTTGAGAAATAAACTAACAGCTACTGAAAAGAATTATGCTTTACTTGAATCTGATGTTTCTAGACTTCATGTAGCTAAAACGGATGCTCTCGAAAAATTATCCGACGTTGAATCTAGGTTAAAATCCTTAACACAACGTGAGCGAGAACTTCAAGAATCATTCAATGAAGCGAAATCGACGGTTCAAAAACGTGATAATGAACTTGATAATTTGAAAAAGCAGCAAGCAGACGATGAAGAAAAGCGCAAACAAACTTTAAATTTACTTAAGAAGACACAACAAAAAATCAACACTTTAGAAAAAGAGAAGAAAGATCTAAGTGAAGAGGTTGAACGTCTTCAAGATACTGCTCGAACAGCTGAACAAAGTGCTAATAAAGAATTAACTGCAAAATCAACACAAATTTCACAGCTTGAAGCTCTTAACGAAAAATTAACTGCAGAAAAAGAAGGATTATTTGATCAGTTACAAATGAAGGAAGCAGAATTTGAATCTTCACAGTCTTTAATGGAAAATTCACACCATCGTTCTACCGAACTTACTCATCAATTAAAAGAAATTGAAGAGAAATCTTTAGCTTTAGAAGAAGAATTAACCTCATTAAAACGACTTTATAAAGAGAAGAGTCGTGAAAATGAAGCATTAACCATTAGAGTTGAGGAGTTAGATAAAGGAACCACGGAAAGAGTTGACTCTTTGAGGAAGCAAGTTGAAACTCATAAGCAAATGAAAGAAAAGGCAGAATTTGAATTAAGAGAAGTAAAACGAACAATTGATGATCGAATACAAGAAATGGTTAATAAATTAACTGTAAAGGATCAAGAGGTAAAAAGGCTTGAAACAAAGTTGGAGGAAAAAGACAATTCTATTAAGTTAGTTAAAGAAGAAAATCAATCGCTTAAGCAACAAATGTTAGATATTGAAGCAAAGATGAATAAGCTAAACGCTGAAGTCGCAAATGCGGACGAAAAATCTGTAAGGAAAACTTTAATTTATTTATAAACTGAACTGATTCATAAGAAGAGTTATGTTAAGTATTAATTTTTTTAGGCCAATTACCGTGAATTAGAACATTCAAAAGAAAGAATTAAAGAAGAATACGAGAAAATGTTAGAAGAATCTCGTTTACGTGAAAGCACTTTTAGAACAATGAATAAGGTATGTAATACAATTACTTAAATTAATTATTTCTCTAATACTAAATATTATACCATTTTATTTTCTATTAGACTTTACAGGAAGAAGTTCGAAAACTTCAAAAGATGGTGGATCGAAGTGCACCAAACTCACCGCAACCTATATCTCCTGGCTATTCACGAAATCCATTAACTCCAACTTCATCGATTATTAATAATCCAATGGATGATGATACGAGAATACTTTATATCAGAGATGTTGTATTGAAATTTTTAGAATATAAGGATCGTAGAGTAAGTTTTATTATAAGAACTATATGTGTTTTTTAATTAATGATATTATCATTATAATTAATTAAATTTATATTATTATTAGAAATTTTTACTTCCAGTTTTAACAACGGTACTTCAAATGTCGGACAAAGAGAAAACAAAACTTGAATCAATATATGGTAAATGATTTGTTAACAAATCCAAATCATAACTAATTTATTCAAATATTACTATTACATCCTTTATGTACAGTATAATAATTTCAGAGTAATTCAAATTTAAACAAAAAGATTAATTCATTTAATTTTCACTTGTAATAGTGCATTTTTAATGCTAATTTAGACAAATTAATTTAATAAACAAAATTTTATAATTGATTCATTTTAATAATAACGAAATTACTTCATAATTCACCCACCGCCAAGAGAAAGTTTTTCGATTGATTAAAAAAAAAAGCATTAAGCCGTATAATGTTGATAAATGAATAGATTGCACATTTGATGTGCAAAAAATCGCTTATTATGGCAGCACAAGATTTGCACGTGATCTTTGAAATTTTTAGCTTTGGTTAAATAGAAGCTCTGAAGTCTTGGTGGCATTTTCCATTTAAGTGAAGTGATCTTAGGGCGACTTAGTTACTTTTGATTCTTGTATAAAGTTTCTATGTAGTCTTTGCTGATGCTGTTTTCACTTTAGTAATAAAAATAAAAATAAACTTTGGTTATTTGGAAATAATCCGCCATTATGTTGAATAGTCATTAAAGAAAACCTTGCGTTTCGAATTAGTAACTAATCAAAACTTAACTATTGGACTATCCGTGTTAAAAACCTTTAATTGTTCAAGACAAACGAAGAGAAAATCGAGCTGTCACTACCAATAAACAAAGCCATTTTTCTTATAATAGTTAGACACCTCACTTACGTTATTATCATGGGTAAGTAGCTTATATCTTGTGTATTGACTAAAATTATTTTGGTTTCAGATGTGGAATAGTTATTTGATATATGTAATGATGCAAGCGATTTTCTAAACATTATGATTCGATATTTTGCAATTAGGTTCAGAGGCATAAGTTTGATATCTTCGTCTTTTTAGGCGTATATTTACGTACAGTATGTATACATTAATCAAAATTTATATTTATTGATAAATATATCAGTTTGTTTACAGTTTATATAATTTATTATAGTATACGAGCGGGTATATTTCCGCGTATAATACTCGAGTACTGTAGAGCAAGTGCATTGCTTAATCAAATTGGAAGCAACTCTCCAGTTCAGATTGGGCACTGATTATTTTATTGAATCTGTTACAATTAGCTTTTCTCCGATCACAGATGCAACTAATAACAGAAGTGCACTATATGAGCAAGTTAATATTTCTTGATGTTGTACACCGTGAGTAATGATCTTTCTATACGATTGTGGAATCCTCAAGACCATGAAGACTGTCGCCATCTTTGCCGGAGAATGCAGAGAATGTGGCCATCGTGATGAAGGTTCCGTTAATGGGCTCTTTATACTCTAATAGTTAAAATAAAAGGACCAAATCTTTTATAATAATTTATAAATTGGAACTAATGAAACAAATCTTTAGTCAAATAACTGGTTAGATGTCTACATCATTTCAATTTCTTACGATTCATTATATATAAGATGCAAAAATTCAAATTTTGAAATATAAGACAAACTAAGGGGTATTAATTTATCTTTTCATTAATGTTGATTTTCCTTATTATTGATTTGAAGATATTGCGTTCCTTTTTGGTAAACTTTTTTCATATTAAAATTGTTTATATTAAATATTGACTTACAATAGGAGATTATGGGCGTCAAAATACCTCAAAAGTCAAGAATTCACGAGATGTCTATTATGAGCCAAAGCAATTGTCGATTTTACGATGACACTACTTCAGTAAATGTTGACTATCAGTATAAAGTATTTGATAATTAATTATTATATTTGAGATTTCTTACTTTTTAGTAGAAAATATTTGTTCTGAATGCGAGGAGTTAAAAACAAAAGCTATCAATATATAACCTGAATTATTGTTGACTCATATAATTATTATTAGGATAGCCTTTAACAGTTAACAAATTCATACAAAAGCACATTTATTTAATAAACCCATGGAAAACTATAGATTCTTTAGTAAATTTAGATTAGTATATTAGGTTAGGGTTAGGATTAGGATTAGGGTTAAGATTATTTTTTAATAGATTAGTTAATTAAACCCGAAGAGCATGGTGATAAATAATTATTTGCCACATTTTAATATTTAAATCTTAATATCACATGATTAAAAACTTGGGGTCTTGAATATTAAGAATTCTTCATAAAATATTAAATAATATACATTAGAAATGGTTAATTACAACGAAAAAATGTATTCCCGTTGAAAAGATAACTAATTTACTATTAGGGAAATTATATGGGAAAAATAAGGAAATTGTGGAGTCCTTGGGCATCTCCAGTAACATTGGCTGGAAAGATAGTGGGAATTACGATAAGTATGAGATATAATGATTCTGTTTTGAAAAAAAATAAAATACGAACCTTGAAAGAGGACTAGTTTAATCATTGTTTAAATCAGAATTAAATTCTTGTGAATTTTTATGTTTTTAGTAATTAATATCACTATTTAAATAAAGATACTTTATTGCTTTGAGTATAAAGATTTTTGAGTATAAAGATTGTATTATTGTCATTGTAAAATACATCATTCCATAATATTAACCATGTTTTAGCGCGACTAAAAAAAAAAAAAAATTGAGCAAATTTAGTAGAATCCTCTAGTGATCGCATTTTTTGATTACAAAGTTACACCTGAAAATTAGGAACAAGCTATCAGATTTCCATCCCTTATTACAGTATTTTCTCTTATTACAGTATTTTTCGCGAAATAAAATATTTCGTCATTCTTTACGCTTATAAAATTTCCAAAACTTGAAGTTGTTGAAGAAAATACAGGTCGAAATCAAGACAATAACTTTGTGTTAGGGTTATCACACAGCTCTATAATTGGAGCTAAGTATATCAACAGCTTCCTTAGGAGTAATAACTTGAATTTGCTGCCTGATCTCCTCAATGTCGTGCCTCCTCAATCTCGATACCTTGGTTTTAAGTTCGGGAATTCTCAGCAGCAGTATCTGACCCTTCTAGATTCGATGCTGACTCCTGAGCTCTTGTCTGAGCTTCATATTCTCATTAATTTCGGATTGCATATTAGTATAATAATCTTCTTTATACAATTCAAAAGTTCAAAAGTTCGACGATTTCTATAAAATGTCTGCGACCACACCAGTGATCCGATTCATTTATCTCACAGATAATAATATTAACCTTAGTAAAGCCCCCCCCCCCCGAAAATTTATCTTATTTGCGTAATGAGAATGTCTTATTCGGAATCTTCGACTCAAATATTAAATATTTTTGCCGACATTTCTTCATACTATGATATGTTAAGTTAGTCATATTATGAAAAAATCACGAGAATAGCATCATATATACTGTAACACTTCAGTTTTTCGATTTTTTATCATTAAAAAGAATCATGCTTAGACACACACAAAGGTCAGACAATCGATTTGACAATGTCCTAACATTAGTTGTAGTAAGGGATAATAGTGTTTTTATTAAGGATATAAATAACATAAATTTTTTTTAATAAATAAAAATTAGATATAAACTCGAATGAAACATTTCGAAATTTTTTATTTATAGGTGTTGGTGTTCTTAATGGGCTCAGTACATGGCAGGTAGACTAAACAGACCAATTCATGAGGTATAAGAAAGAATATTTAATGATTATTTACCTAATAAATGCAAAATTACTAAAATTTAAGCATTTTCATTTAAACTAGAAACTTGAAGAACTTGATGAAAAGATCTCTAAACTCGAAGATACCTTCTAATATGCGCAAAACGGAATAAAATATAACAAAATTTTCATTTCTTAATTTACTAAAATTATTAATTATAGAATAAAAATAAAGCTTTATTTTTCATTAAATTTGCATATACTCATATGTGAGTATAGTAGATTCTTGAATACATAATTTTTGAAAATTGATCACACGTTATAATCACTTTATTTTATTTCTTTATTGTAGTGAATCAATATTTACTATTTAAAATAAAACGTAAATATGTAATATGATAATATAAAGAAAATACGATCATTCCAACCAATGAGCACTTGTAATATTTTTGAAATAAAAATCTATATATTGATCTATTGGTATCATTATAAAAATTAAAAATTAATATAAAGGCCAACGAGTAATATTATTTAATATATTGATATTTCTATCCCGTATTAATCTTCTTCTTTCTTCACCAATTTTTCTTGAAAATTTTGATTTTACATGAGCGCAACCTTCAGGTCCAGAAATAAAATAATTAGAATTTGTTAACATTAATTTATCAAAAATTCCTTGTATACCAGAACCTTGAAGTTCTTCAATAATCTCATTTTCATAATCAGGAAATTCATTAAAAAGATAATTTAATGTTTTCATTGATACCCAAGTATTTAAATTAAAAGTTCCATTTAATAATTTAATAGCATCATGATGATAATTTGTTATTATATGAAATGTTGAAGATTGTGCTTTATTCCCGCCTACATTTATTAAAGGATAATCTGTCGCCAAATAAATATTAAATAAACCCAAATCCATTTTTAATTCATTAATATATTTGATTAAACTTTTAACACACATGGGCATCATTTTTGGTTTTGTGATTTCCATTCTCCAATGAATTGCAATAAAAGGTCTTAATTGATCTGAAGCATGATTCGTTGCTTCAATAAGATGATTCGCATAAGGTAATTTTTTAACACTTCCTTTTGATGGAAATAAAGGTACTGGAAGTAAATGTCTAATTAATAAAACTTCTTCTTTAACATTTAATAATTTAATTAAATTATCAATCATTAAAATATTATTAGAATATTTTCTCCAAACATCTTTTGGACCTAAATTAATTGTTGTCTTATTATTAATTATAAAATCATCATTATTATTAAATTTTAAATCAAATTGATCTAAACATTCTTTTTTTAATTCTAAATGATTAGTATTAAGTATTAAAGGATTTCCTTCTTGTTTAATATATTTATGAGTTGTAGTTGGTTTATTATAACGTTCTTTAGTCCAATTAAGAAAATCTTGTTGTGTAATAAAATTAACATTTGGAAACATTTTTTTAATTTCATTAATATTATAATAAAAATTGAAAGGAAATTTATTACAAGAACTTAATCTAGAATGTTGTACGTTAACCAATATTATGGTACGATTTAATAATTCAGCTAATTGTATGAATGAATAAAAATGAAAATTTGCTGAAGTTTCTTGTTCCGGCACATGATAAGCGAATAAGAATTTACATTCTTCATTAATTCCACAATATTTTTGATTTATTTCATTATCAATTGTTGTTAAAGAATTTGAATTTATTATTGTTTCTTCATTAAAATGAATTAAATAAATAATAATATTCCATAAAAAAGTGATTAATATGAAAAATTTTATGAATTTTATGAATTTTATGAATTTTTTCATTCTTTTTTTTTTTCTTTTTTTTTCGAGAAAAAATGAGAAAAAATGAAAATTATGAATTAAAAAGAACTTCAAAAATAAAAATCAAAAATAAAATCGAGAAAAGAAAATCAAAAACTTTTTCTTTTATTTAAATAAAAATAATAAAACATATTTTTTGATTTTTTGAATCGTGTTTAATTATTTGTTAGTTGTTACTTTTTTTTTACCTAATTTACCTTATTCACTTTTCACTTAATTTGTAGTTTGTCCTCCGATCTTCATACATATTTTCATCTTTTTGGGAATGCACCATGTGAACTTCGTAGTTGAATCTTATACTATAGCTATATAGCTATTGCTATTGCTATTGCTATTGCTATTGCTATAATTATAGATGTTGTTAGGGCAGTGACATATATTAGCTAATATTATTTTAATAGTAACGTTTACTCCCCCACCCCCTAAAATATTAGCTAATATATGTCATTGCCCTTATTGCAATATTGCAATATTGCTTCTTTGATATCATTATATTTGTATTTAATTTTGTTGATCGTTATAGATTTTCAAAGAAATAAATATTAAAAAAATTAAAACGTGTAGATGATCATGCAGATCTTGTGATAATCAATTAAAAAAGTGTTAGATGTAATTTTTTTCAAAAATTTAAAATTTTTCTTTTTTTATAAAACATCATAAATTTTTTTTACATTTTTTTTCTATTTGTAAGATTAAATATTTGGATCATATGGGCTGATTTGTCTATCTTTAATTAAAATGTTGATTTTATTACATTTTTATTATACAAAATACTATATAATATACAGTAAATTGGGGATGAGTATTAAAAAATATTTATTTAATGTTTTTATACTATAATTTGGTAAATATTTCTTTTAAATTAATATAATTCTTATCACTTACTATATGTGTTAAAAATTTGTATCTCAACTTTAAACGTAAATATCTCCAGATCCAATGATCCAATCAGCAAGCTCTTTTTTCGTTCATATAGAGCAGATCAATGGCTTTCCAAAGAGCATAAATTTATAAAAAATGAATCAGTGGATCCCAAGATATTTGCATTTAAGCATGTTAA
>QZLH01000902.1:42713-52942 GCA_003833135.1 Oehlia diaphana | reverse complement strand
TGTTTTAAGTGTAAATTATGCAAAATTGTATATTTATAGATTTTTACGGAGTATAAATTTCCAGGGATTATACATATTTGACAACTCTACGCTAATATTCGCCTCATATTATCTCCTGATGTCAACCAACCCACCTTCCATGTCCAGAAACTGGAACTTCAGACGTTTCAAAATTCCAATAAATACACATCCTAAAAAATAATAGAAAAAAAGAAGCATACAAATAAATTAATCATTACATTCTCCCACTTCTAAATCCTAACCAATATACTTCTATATCTTAAATCCGAAGTTTACAAGTCCAAAAACTTGGTATTTACGTCCTAAATGTAAATAAAAATATATTTAATGTCTTTATGTAAAAAATTACTACACTCACTTCTGACTATTATACTTTCCATAATTCCATGTTTGAAAGCCGGAAGGAAGTTCAGGTACTCAAAGAGTTGATGTCCTGTTCCTACAAAATAAAGAAAAAGTAGTTATTAATCTATATAATGATTATGTCTTAAAAAAAAAATATACCATATATAAAATTGTTTCTGCAAACAATTTTTTTAAAACAATTTCTAATATACAGGCCAAATTTTTAGATGAATTACAGTTTGACAGATGTATTATTTGTGATTTATAGTAATTTCATCTCCCTTCAGACAGCCTGGCGAAATGAAAAGAACGGAATATTATATCTATAAAAAATTTTTCAGAAAATGATTATTGTATCTTCAAATATATTTCTTTCATACCCTTCATTTGATATTTGTAAAGATACCTTGTTAATTTTGCTATGACGGTGTCTAATATAAGTATAATGTGGATTAAGTGAAGTAACAAGTGAAAGAAGTGTGTGAAAATCAATTTATTTCACACGATACTTGTAATATTTTATTTAAGTCAATTACATAATATCATAATAAAAAATAATTACTAATTTTATTTGACTAATGCTTTTATATTAATTGAAAAATTATACGAAAATAAGTGCTGTACATTGATTAATATAGCTTATTATAGTATAAATTAATTAAATAGTCAGTAGAAATTAACTAAACTAACTTTTTAAAAAAAAAAGTATACAAAAAAAATACTGTATATTGAATTAAACTAACTAAATATAGACTAATTTCAATAAAATACGTACCGACATAATTTGATTAATTCTTATACTAAATTAAAAAAGTATAAAAAGTACTGCGTATTGAATTAAACTAACTAAATATAGTCTAAATTAACTAAAAATATACTGTATACTGACATAATTAGATTAATTTGTACATGATTAGTGAAAAAAAAAATACTATTTGATTGACTTTAAAAACATAATTAGTGAAAAAATTACCATTTAATTTTTAATCAAGAGATATTTGACAAATAAAATAAAATAAACATTTCATTTACATAAATATTCATTGATTAAAAATGTCTCAAACTTGTGGATGTAGCAGTACTAGGATGAATCTTCTCACGAAAAAACCCAAAACCAAACGTGATTGTGGAATGTCAGCTCTACGTCCAAAATCTTTATAAGAAATTGATAATGGGTATTAGTGTAGGTTTTAATTAAAAACTTAAAATTAAAATTATAAATAGCTAGTACGTTTGGTAATTTGTAGTTTGTTTATTTTATTTTATTTTATTTTTTTTTTTTGTTTTCTATGTATGAATTTGTTCAGATAGATACTTTATTAGGAGATGCATGTCGTCTAAATTAGGACAAATTGTTTTTCAATAATTGTCATAATATTAATAAAGTTTAAAAAAAAAAAAAAAAAAAAGGCAGCTCATTAGTGTTAAGCATGTGTCATTTTTTGTTACACAAAGTAATACATAAAACGCAGTAAAAACTTCCCCAGTATTACCGAACTGATCATATATCACGATTTATTTGCATTTTGTTACCTCTGTCACACAATCTGTATATAGTGTTAGATAGTTTTGATACAATAAAATTGATTTTATTTTTAACTTATTTTTTAATACATAGACGTGTAAAGCTATTGTTGTACATGCAAGAAAATTAAGAAAAATACTAACTGCTAAATACACAATTAATAAAGGCACAATAATTTAATGTAAAGGATATAGATAACAAACTATATACTGCAATTAGTTATTTATAGGATAAATTATATTATATTATTAAATTTCAAAAATAAATATATGTAAAAGGTTTATAGTAAAACCAGAAAATCCATTTTTAAAAATAAAAGAAGCTTCTATTTGATTATTCAATTTTAATCACAATTTCGATTTGATGAATTTCTAAACGCTCTTTAACCTTGAATATTCTTCTAACATTCATTACTTTCTAACTGAACCTTACATACTTCATCTTATTTATGAAATAATGCAAGAAATTTTTTAGCATCATTATTTCCTCCTTCAGCCGCATCTTTATATAAGGTATATGCCTTTTCCTTATCAATTTCAACTATGATTCCATTAAAAAAGTATTTTCCAACTTTATATTTTCCATATATACATCCTTTTTCAGCTGCTTGTTTGTAATAATCGAATGCTCTAGCTTCGTTTTTATTAACACCTTTTCCCAATTCATAAATCTCCCCCAATTTATATAATGCCAATTCATTATTATACTCTGCTGATTTTTGATACCAATAACTAACTTCATTTAAGTCTTTTGCTACTAGTTCTTCCATATTTTTATAATAATTTTCATGAATATTTATTTCTTTAATATTTCCTTTCTCAGCTGCTTCTCTATATAACTCAAATCCCCTTTCCTTATTAATTTTTGTTCCAATTCCATTTACATAGCAATATCCAAGATGAAATTTCGCATTAATGTATCCTTTTTCAGCTGATTTTTCATATAACTCAAATGCTTTAGTTTCATCTTTATCCATACCAATTCCTAATTCATAGTATATAGCTAAATTATCATACGCGAATTTATTTCCATTTTCTGCTGCTCTTTGAAACCAATAAACAGCTTTTTTTGAATCCATTTCAGGTACTTCACCCTTCATATATAGATATCCAAGATAATTTTGTGCAGCATCATGTCCCTCTTCAGCAGCTATGTTATATAATTCAAATGCCTTTGTTTTATTAATTTCAATTCCAATTCCTTTATCATAGCAATATGCTATTCTAAATTGAGCACTTAAGTATTCTTGAAGAATTGTCATTCTGTAGTACAGATTAACATACGCCCAGCTAACTCCTCTTCCAGCCCTTTTAGCTTCAGCAGATGCCTTTTTATATAATTCAAATGCTTTTCTTTCATCTTTTTCTATCCCTTTTCCATATTGATAGCAATCACCTAACTTACTATATACCCAAATATATCCATCATTAGCTATTTCTTCATATAATACAAACGCTTTTTTTTCATCTTTTTCGACTCCCTTTCCATTTTGATAGCACTCAGCTAATTTAAATTTTGCCCAATCATATCCTTTTGCTTCTGCTTCTTTATATAATTCAAATGCTTTTCTTTCATCTTTTTCTACTCCTTTTCCATTTTGATAACAATCAGCTAAATCGCATTTAGCTAAATCATATCCTTTTTTAACTGCTTCTTTATATAATTCAAATGCTTCATTAATTTCCGGTTCAATTTCTTTAGAATAACATTTTCCTTTATCAGTTGATTTTTTATAACATTCAAAAGCTCTAGCTTCGTTATTATCTTCAATAAAAAGACCCCTCAAAAAATATTGTGCAATTACACATCCATTTTTTTTTACCTTTTTAAATAAATCAAATGCATTTTCATGACTTATTTCAGTCCCTAGCCCATATATGTAACAATAACCAAGAATTATATTTGCATTTAAATGCTTATTTTCAGTTAATAGTCGAGAATATATATCATTTACTCTATTTATTATAATTTCTTTATCACCAGATAAATAGTTTGTATTCGGATTTTCATTTTCTGCCAACTCTTTAAATATTTTGAAACCTTCTTTTCTATCTGTATTAATACCTACTCCAAATATATAATGCAGTCCTAACAAATATAATGCGTCATTATCTCCTTTTTTAGCCATTATTTTAACCAATTCAAATGCCTTTAATTTATTTATTTCAGTTCCATATCCAAAATTATAACAATAAATAAGTTGAAATTGTGCACTAATATTTTCTTGTTTAGATGATTTCTCATATAACTCAAAGGCCATTCTTGTATCTTTCCTTACACCTGTTCCTATTTGATAACATTTACCTAAATTAAATTGCGCATATTTACACCCATTTCCTGCTGCTTTTTGTAGATAATAAAACGATTTTTCATAATTTGCTTTTAATAATATTCTTCCAACATAATATAGTCCAAGCTGACTTAAACTTTTAAAGAATAAAATTTTGTAAAACTTCCTTTTTTTAGTATTTTCTGTTTTAATTCCTATTTTTTCATTATAGTACTTTTTAAGAATATTTTTTGCTATAATATTTCCATTGTTTTCTGCTTTTTCATACCAATATTTTGCTTTTATTTTATCAACTTTTGTTCCAATTCCATTATAAAAACAATTACCAAGTCCTAGTTGTGCATCAGAAATTTCTTGTTCTGCTAATATTTCATAATATTCACGTGCTTTGATCTCATCTTTATCTACTCCTTTTCCAAATCTATAACAATTAGCGAGATAAAGTTTTGCAGTTTTATTTCCACTTTTAGCTGCTTCATTATACCAATAAGCTGATTTTCCTTCATCATTTATTATTCCAATACCAAATTCATAACAATATCCTAAATAAAATTTTCCAAATATACTTCCATTATTTGCAGATTTTTCGCACCAATTAAATGTCATTTTTGTGTCACAGTTAATACCGTATCCGTCATAATAACATTTTGCAAGATAAACTTGTGCAATTGAATAATTATTATTTGCTGCTTTTGTAAATAATTCAAATGACTTAATGCAATTATTTTCTTCTGTACCAAAATTATAATAATAGAATATTCCAAGAAACCAAATATATTGTAATTTATCCTGATTTTTTGATAACCAATATATAAGATTGTTTACACTTTGATTTAATTGTAATATTTTTTTATCAATTAGTTGTTGAACTTGATCAAAAGTAATACCTCCATCATGTTTTTTAATTATATAACTAATCAACTTATCAACAACTGCGCCATATATCGACTCAATTAGATTAACTGATGATAATGACGTTCGATCTGATACAATTGATGAACAATCTAAATAATTTTGTGAACTTATCCTAGTACTTTCATATACGTTAATATCAGTATCAAATATACTGGTGTTTATATTTGATATAGTATTTAGATTTGACATAGTATTTTGCATCAAATTATTGTTGATATTTAAATCGTTATTCAAAACCTGAGATACCTTGCTTGATTCTGAATTTGTTTCATAATTTTCTGATAATAAAGAATTTTTTTTGCCTTCATTTGAATTACAAATAATATTTTCGGGAGAAATTATTGCTTTAAGTGTTATAACAACTTCTCGCGTATTTGGGCGTTCGTTTGGTTCATATTTCCAACATTCTAACCAATTAATAAATAAAATTAATGGTCATGATGCTTATAAGTTATAATTAAATATTTATCATATTAATATAAACGTTACCTGTATATAATTCACTATATTTAACAGGAGTCCCATCAATAATTTTTTCTCTTTTACCATTTAGTATGTATAACATTAAACTTGGACCATAATGAACCTCACGAAAAGGTCTACATCCACTTGAAATTTGCCACAATAAAACTCCAATGCTGTATACATCAGATTTTTTATTTAATTTATAATTTTCTTTGTCATCGAAACCTTTTGGGTCCACATAGGGTAATACACCAAGTACTTTTGACATATCACTTGATGCTTCAACAATTTTTTTTGATAAACCAAAGTCTGCTAATTTAACATTTTTCTGATGTATAAGTATATTATTTCCATGCTTTAATTGCAAATTAATTGTATTAGCCTTTTTATGCTGTATTTTAAATTAGAATGAATAAAATAAAAAATATATATATATATTACCAAGTCACGATGAATAATATCATTATCATGCAAGAATTCTACAGCGCTAGCCAGTTGTAATGCTAAGTGGAATTTATCATTCCAGTTCAATTCATTAAAATGCTTGCTTAAATAAGCATTTAACGTACCGCTATCAGCATATTCTAAGACCAAAGAATATTTTTGAATCTCGCCTAATTAAATTAATTTATATTTAAAAAATTATTTATTATTAAAAAAAAATTGATTTTCACGTTAAATATATAGTTATTAATACTTACTTGTTTCTACCTTTGTTATTCCACATAACCGTATGATATTTTCATGTATATCAACACTTCGGTGTAACTTTAACTGTGTCGTATTTTATTAAGATATTATTGATTATTACAAATTCTAACTTTTTAATATTTTATATTAATTATACCTTTGAATAATTACCTCATTTACGATTTCTTCAAGAGTTTGTTTATTATTATTATTACTAAAAGATTTCAAGGCGAAGAAATGATCAGTACTTTTCCAATTAGCACGATTGACGTTTCCATATGCACCACTTCCTATTGGTTGAATATTTTTGAAATTCGAATAATCATAGTAATTGATATATTCATCGATAATTAATTTCTCTAACCATTGGTTAGAATCTTTTAAGATGGTTTTTTTTGTCATTTTTTTTTTTTTTAATTCAATGGTGGAAATTATTCTTTATATTTATATTTAATAATTGATCGGCGAAAATATAAAATTTCAACTTTACGATATGAGTTACTGGCTAAGATTTTTTGAAACGATAACATATTTCATATTGGAATGGAGTATAAATTTACTTCCCATAGAAACTTTTTTTTCAATGGTTCAAAGTTTAATGAGCAATTTAAAAAAATTATGAACTTGATGACGAAAAAAATTATGAAATTCATAATATTTTCGCTAACGTAAAGCCGGTAAAGGTGCATAAAATTTACTTATTATAAAAAATTTGTTTTTAATGGGTCAGGTCCGGAATCCTTATATAAATGAATGTGTTTATGTGTTTTCACATTTTTACACAGTGATTTGCGGAGAATGGAAAATTTTATGTACATAATTTAACATACATGAATTGTTTGATAATGTTTACGGAGATGCTAATTAGAGATATTAGTTAATTTTATGTAAAATTCTTAGTAAATGTTATGTAATATGTCAATAATGTCGATCTTCTCTTTTGTGACGTAAATGGACGCATCATGTATTATGTAAGCATGACTAAATTATTATCGACCAAAACGTCCAAAAAAAAAAAAAAACCAGGTCCAGACGAGAATAAAACTTTTGCTAACGAAAATGTTATCGTTAACTTTTCGTTCATTTCGTTCATTTCGTTCATTTCGTTCATTTTGATTTTGTTAATATTAAATTTGATGCTAAGTCCATCAGATCAAAGGCCTTTATATACTTTTCCTAACAATGATAGTGATTGACAACTTATAAAACATGATGTTTGTTTCACAACCCCTAGTTTCAATTGCGTGACTAATAAAAAGAAAATGGAACTAATAAAATGTCCATGGGAATGTGAACTAGTGGAGTTACTTGTTACAGATTATCTTATAATGAAAGATATGAGAACGTTAACATAATTATGCTGAAGTTTGTGGTGTTCAAAGGTTTTTGTGTTGATCATAGTTAAAAATCAAGATAGTTAATCCGAAAAATTTTTAAGTTCTATCCATTATACTTATTAAAACATTTCTCTTTAAAAAAAGTGTCAAATATAAATTCCATTTAATTGTAATGGCGCCAAAATATACGAATTTCGGCTTATATTGATTTACTATTTTCGTAGAATAATGATTTGCCGATTTTTTATTGGGTTGAACCAGGCTGCAGATTCTTGGTTAGTGGACACATGGTTTTTCCACGTCCTTTTTTCTTGCTTACTAATATTAATAATTTTTTTTCGTATTTTCTTTAGAATTTTTCAACTACTAATTTTTATTTTCTAAAAAAGAAAAAGAAAAGTAATTTCAATGCTGAAGCACTAATGAATTTTTTTTATATATTTGATTTTAGATTCGGCCAATATCTGTAGGTAATATCGAATCAACATGATATGAGTGAGTGTACTGCAAAGAATCAGCAAGTACTCTTTTTTTTTCTATTTCTCTTGTCTTAAGTAATAGTAATTGATTACTAACTAAATTTTTTATACTTGATTTGGTTAAATTTTAATTTATTAAAATTTTTTTTTTCGTTTACCTTTCATTATTATTAATACATTATAAGAAATTTATCTGAATATATTTTTAAAAAATAAAATTCTTTCTGACGAAAGTACGTTTTAAAAATATTATTATCTTTTACAAATTATTAAGTTCTCATCTATCTAAAAAGGACAGATATTTAAACTGATGATGATCTATCTTTTAAAAGATAAACATTTTAAATATTCTGAAAATTATTTTCATATTACAAATATATCGTCAAATTCAAAAAAAAAATGTTTGTCTTAAGCTTTTTTTATAAATTTGTTACTTGTTAAGACCAGGAATATTTGAATACAAATATTTTCAGTAGATTTGTAGTTTGATCCAACCTACCTTGTTCGTCGACTTCATGTGATATAACCGGTGATCAACTGCCTATCATAGGATCACCCGTACCTCTACGTGCATGATTTGTTTAATTAATCATTGCCACAACAGGTGGTGTGCAGAAGTAAGTTTTATTGTTAGTGGATAAAATAATTGCTTTTCCAAGTTCAATCAGACGAAATGTTAATAAAATAATATAATAATAATAAAATGAAAAATTCAAGAAAGAAAAGAATTTCTAAATTATTTATTTCAAAATACTATCTAATCCTATCTAAACGAATTAAATAACCAATAAAGTAAAAGGTTTCCTTTTTCAAGAATAGTTAAGTAATTTTAAAAACAAATAGTTAATGCAAATTAATTAACCAATCACTTATCAAAATCAAAATCAATTGCCCAATAGTTTAAGCTCGTCAATTGCGGCCGCAGCAAATTAAATTTTGTACGATCAAATTAAATATAATACTGCGCCTTAAAATTAACAATATCACTATTCATTGAATTTATCACGTTTTCATGAATGTTGAATTTTTAATTTATCAAAAAAGGTATACCAAGCTGACAAAATTTTTTAGAAAGGTTACATAAAGAATTTGGTGATAGTAAATTTCTATTTGTATTTAAAGAACAAGAAATTCGGATACAAACGTAATGTAAATTGCGTGAAATTTAGCAAATGTAATTCCATTTTACCGAATTCCATTTCGCCGAAACCATTTTGCCGAATGGACATTTCGTCGAAAAATTATTTATTTTTATCGTTTTATACTAAATACAGTACATAAAGAGATCTTTTCTAGAAAAATTTTTGAGTTAGCTGATTTTTATTAAGTTTATCTCGTTGTTTATAATGCATTAATCTTTTTTTACTTATTACTTTTTCGCGAATAAATGTTTTCAGAAAAATGTAAGTTATTTATTTTTTGCTTAACAATTAATATCAGTCATTTGAATGTTAAGAAAAAATCCCCAAATTTTTATTTTCATCGCGTGATGAATATTTTTTATAAAAATGTTAATCGCTACCACTTTCAAAGTACTGTCGTCTCGTAAACCATGCCATACACAAAAACGGTGAAAAATAAATCATTTTTTTTGTTCATTTATCGTTGTATTTTGATTATTTTTAAATAAATGTCGAAAATTTTTTTTCATTATATATACGTGATTTGGTACTTTTTTTGTTAGAGAAAGAAATTTGGTTTCACAATAGTTCATTTTTTTTTATCTATAATAATTTTTACGTGGACTGTCTATAGACCGATTGATTACAGTATATAATTATACATAACTCTGATCTTTTATATTTTACGTAATTTAGACAAAAAAATTTTAATTAAGAATATCTTGATATAGCAAAAAATGTGTTTGAAATCACGCCAATCATCATCTGTGCAGCACTAAACTTCTTCGGATCATATGGGCCGATTTGGCTCACATCAGTTATATCACCTACGAAATGATCGACGGTCGATCATTACCAGTTTAACTATTATACATGTCACATTTTCATATAATTATTGTTTACCCAATCACAACTAAATAACTAAATTCACGCTGTGGCACAATCACGCGTTACTGTATCCAACATGTCCTTTAAATGTTACCTTTGCCAAAAAACCTTTTCTTCACGAAAACAACTTTTAACTCATGAAAGAACTAAGCA